>BQNB010032295.1:0-53287 GCA_026074375.1 Tanacetum coccineum | reverse complement strand
ACTTAACTTCTTCTTTGGACTACAATTAAAACAAATGGAAGATGGAATTTTCTTTAATCAATCTAAATATATTAAAGAAATACTTAAAAAATTTGGCTTAGAAGAATCTAAACCAATGAAAACTCCCATGTTCTTCAATACCAAACTCACAAAAGACGAAGAGTGTGAGTCGATAGATAGTACAAGTATCAAGGCATGATAGGTAGTTTATTATACCTAACGACAAGTAGGCCCGATATCATGTTTAGTGTTTGCCTTTATGCCTGCTTCCAAGAGGCACCCAAAACCTCTCACCTTGAAGCGGTTAAACATATCTTTAGATACATTAAAGGCACTACGCACTTAGGATTATGGTATCCTAAGGGGATCGACATAGAAACAGTAGTATATGCCGACTCTGATCATGCGGGTGATTATGTGAATCGAAAGAGCACTAGCGGTATTTGTACGTTCGTGGAATGTTGTTTGACATCTTGGTTCTCGAAGAAACAAACCGCTCTTGCTATATCCACTACCGAAGCTGAATACGTAAGCACCAGAAAGGCATGTCAACAAGCACTATGGATGAAAAACCCCATGTCCTCTAATACCAAAACTCATGAAAGACAAAGAGTGTGAGTCGATAGATAGTACAAGTATCGAGGCATGATAGGTAGTTTATTATACCTAACGACAAGTAGGCCCGATATCATGTTTAGTGTCTGCCTTTGTGCCTGATTCCAAGAGGCTCCCAAAACCTCTTACCTTGAAGCTGTTAAGCGTATCTTCCGATACATTAAAGGCACTACGCACTTAGGATTATGTTGTCCTAAGGGGACCGACATAGAAACCGTAGTATATGCCGACGCAGATCATGCGAGAGTTTATGTGGACCAAAAGGGCACTAGCGGAATTTGTACGTTCGTGGGATGTTGTTTGACATCTTGATTCTCAAAGAAACAAACCGCTCTTGCTATATCCACTATCGAAGCCGAATACGTAAGCGCCGGAAAGGTATGTCAACAAGCACTATGGATGAAACAAGCTCTCATCGACTACGACGTAGGACTCGACGACGTTCCCATCATGTGTGACAACAAAGGCGCGATTGACCTTAGCAAAAATCCAGTGCAACATTCTCATACCAAACACATCGAAATATGTCACCACTTTCTTTGTGATAATGTCCCGAAAGGACATATCTCAATCGAAAAAGTGTCGTCCATCGATAACATCGCCGATATCCTCACTAAACCCCTTAAACGTGAATCGTTTAACTATATACGTCTTGGTTTAGGAATGATGTAACACATTCTATAAATCATCTTAGTCCGCTTCTCTTTCTTCTGTCTCAATTCTAGTCCATGTTCCATTCAGTGTTGTGACAACTTAAATACTTCATCCGAAATACTTTAAGAATATTTAATTCGTAAAATGCAAATTAAATTTCACTCCTCTTCGTTAAATTTTTATCAAAAACCAAGATAAAAAACCCTTGAATGAGGGCGGCCCCCAATATATTTGGGACCGCCAGTGAATATGGGACCGCCACCAGCATAACACAAAATGGAACACTCAAAACAAAATTTTCAAAACTGAAAAGCAAACACCCCCTTTCCTGCTGCCATTGACGAACTCGACCCAAAACCCACCAAAACTCAAAATCAACCATTAAAACATCAATTGAAGATCAAATCAACACTAATAATCAATCCTTATATCACAAAGATCATCAATTATAAGTCATTTCATCTATTTTCTTTCAATTTGAGTCTAGGGTTCATGATGAACACCAAAAATTAAAATTGAGGATTTTTCATTTTTCTTTCAATTTTGTACAATTAGAACTACTAGGATACAATGTACAACTAATATGCTTCCCGTAGACATAAGATTTGCATACATTAGTAAGATTAAGTGAAAAATTAATTTTGCACCAAAACCCCAATTTTATTTTCAAATCACTCACGTTAGGAACATAATAAAATTATTGTTATGCATTGTTAATACAACCCAAAAATGTTTTTTTGAGTAAAGGGTTACCCTGGTAAATATATTAAAACTGAAACTATTAAGTACAAATGGAATGTGGTTGAAATACCACATTAACCTCAAGCTAAAACAAGCTTGATAAACACCTAAAACTAGTGCTTATGACATGCCATAAACACTTACATCAATAGAGCAACTAGATGAACTAGGATAAAAGACTTAACAAACAAACTAACCAACAGCCGTGAAAGAAGATTTTCCACCTGTATTTGAGTTAAAATGATTAGCCGTTTCATCAAAAACATTTTCAACTTCTTCTTCATCCTCAATATCTTTATTCAGGGCAGCAAAAGAATTTGAAGAGGTGATATTATCTTGATTAGGAGAGTTAACCATATTCTTCAACAATGAAGAAGAATTAGATACATTACCAACATTAGTAGTGGTCTTCTTTGGTGCACTTGTAGAAGCCTTTGGCTCATATCTAACATTTTGTTTAATCGAAGGACCTACAACATTAGACTTGGATTTACCTTTCTTCTTCTTCTTTTTACCCACCGTTTGGAAACCATCATTAGTCTTCTGAACCAAAGGAGTAGGAACAGTTGAAGTATTAACAACATTTAGAGTAATCACGTTAGAAGTTTTAGCATTAGGAATCAACACCTTCTTAGGGAAACAGTCATAAGAATGACCAAAAATCTTACATAGGTCACAACGAGGGGGTTTCCATTCATATTCAATAGAGACAGTTTCAATAGAAAACCTATCATCCTCACAAGGGATACCAATAGTAAGACTATCTTGAAGAACATCTTCAGCATTAATTTCAATCAAATATCGAGCAAAGCTACTTCTACCCCATGACTCAATACACATAGAAGCAATAATAGGCTTACCAAGTTTAGAGGCAATAATACTTAAACCATCTTCCGTAAAAGCATGAGTAGGAACATCGTGAATTTTAACCCATACAGGAATACGAGTCAGTTCATCCTTACATAAGCGCGTGCTCATTTCTTCAAAATGATGGGGCTCTTACGGATCATCCATGGCCCATTCTCAAGCACATCTTCCAAACCTTTAAGAGTTTTGAATTGAAAGAAGAAAAAGCCTTTGGAGTTCATCATTATTCTTGTTAAACCATACTTACACCAGTTATTTCGAACAAAGTATTCCACAACCGGAAAAGCAATGCGTTTACCAATAAAATAACCATACAAAGTATTTGCCAATCAAGAACTAACTGTTTCAACAATCTTTCTAGGAATAGAGATGTTAGCACCTTCAAATAAGTTGTCAGATGATAACGAACAAAAGTTAGCCTTCGGTTTAATTGGATCCAGTTTTGATCCTCCTGCTGCACTAACATAGGAGTTTGGTTGTTCATTGACATTAACAATTTTAACAATAGGATCATCAAGCGAAACATCACCAGACTGCTTATCAACCATTGTGGCTTTCTTTTGCAATTCAACTAGATTATTCCATCCATCATGAGTAGTCTTCAAAATCGCTTTACGTTGTTCACGAGTCAATTTTGACCAAACCTCATATGTACCCTTTTCAATGCCTTTAGCAAAATTTTCATAATCAACCTTCGTTTTTAGAGGCACTCCAAAAAATACAGCAACTCCTTCAACACAAGTCAGAGACTCACCAATGCCAACATCACTTTTACCCAAATATGAAGAATAACCACTCGTCGCGTTAGGGTTTTCTGTCAAAAATGCATCCCACATACCCCAAATAGTTTCCATAACCTCCGTATGCTTTTTACTAGGTAAAGTCGACCACACCTCAAGTTTACCCAGATCAATGACTTTAGTAAGGTTATCAATGTCCCCAAGTGTATTTAGTGGCACATCTAATAAAGTAACAACATTAGCCGTACCAGGAACATACAGCATTCGGAGAGAGCTTGAAACAAGATTACCATCAGTCGAAACAACATTCATAGTTTCCTTAGAAATTCTACCTGTATGTGATGAAACTCCAATCAGATCTCCTTCAGCAAATGCACTAGAGCCTTCAAACAGTGCGTTAGGGTTTTGTAGACCCCTAATCGGTTTTCTCAAATTCACATTAGGATTAGAGTTTCGTCTAGCTTCAACTTATTTCAAACGATTCATTCGACTATGAATACCATCAACATCAAACGAACCAATGAAACCATCACCCTTATTCTGATCTTTACTACTCTCCATAACCCAAGTCCAATCGATCGCCAAGCAAAACAAAAAAGAAAACAATGAAAACAGAAAACACTAAGTCCACGTCTACTTAATTCGAGAATAATACCCTAACAGGATGTTAAAGTACGACTTTAAATACTCGGATCTCAACCGACTTCCATCTTAATAGATTCGCAATTGGTAATAATTAATAATAATAATAAGAATTGCGATTGAATTAAAAAGAGAAATCAGAACCAAAGCGATTAAATAAATATTCAAAAGCGAATCCCAAATAAACAAATCGACAATACCCAAATAAAATAATGTTACAAGCAGAATAGCAAGAAACACGATTAGTATATGGGATTATTCAGATTTAATATTCAAGATTCGATTTGCATGATGAATAAAAAATCGCCATGGAGGAGAGAATTTAGGGTTTTTTTAGATCGTACATGTTGGTTATTTTTAGTTTTCTCTTATGTTTCTTTCTCTCTCTAGAATGTTCATCCAACCACTCTCTCTCTAAACCACCTCTCTTCCTCTTTCCATGTATGTTATTTGATTATTTATCTCCCCCTAAGGAAGGTCAATCCAATTTACAAAGACTTAATCCTATCATACTATGCTTTAACTTTAGTCTTGAGCTCGTAGTCTTTAACTTCAATCATTAACTTGTGAGTATGGTGTAGTGATCATTGACTTTAGGCTTGAGCTTGTTCTTTTATCTTGACTTGTATGTGATAATGTGATCTTGAACACCTTAAGATCATCAACCAAGCATAATCTCGTCTTGCCATCTTGTAAACTTTGCCATCTTGTGTACTTGTGACTTTTGGACCGACATGCTCATACCTTTCTTGATATGTTAACTTGAAAAGCTTTAATAATACAGCTTTCTTGAGGTTCTTTAACTTTAACACTTCGTCACTTCGAGAAAGACGTTCGGTATCAGAGTAGCGGAAGTCTTGAAACATGTACTTGAGCTTTCATGGTGTCTTTTTAAATGTCGGTCGAGTATGAGCATGTGGCTATGGATCCATAAGTCAGCTAGAACGAGGTACCTCCATGACCATCTTTATATATTCCTGAAATAAAACAGTTAGCAATAAAGCAGGGGGACGAATATGGCTTTGTCATTCGCCCGTGTTTGGTTAGAGTAACCTTCGAATCTGTGAGGATCGACATGTGATCAGATAGAGTCAATTTAAGAAGAATCTTCTTGACAGGATTTCCAGCTGTAGTATTGAATCTTTCTAACACATATATATTAGATTCATCGTACTTAGCATGTTCTCATTATCGGAACGTCTCAAAGCAGACAACACGATAAGAGTGAACCAGTGAGTTACTGTCTCACCGATTAAATAAAAAATTGATTTGAAAATCAATCGACGCGTCACTTGCTAAAGTGGTTTTGTGACACATCGAGAGTTTTAAGCAATTAAAAATTCATTAATCGTCGATCCATAACCTAGAACAAGTTAAATTCATAAAGAATCGCACCATTGTTGCTTTCCAGTCATCACAAGTTTGATTCATAAGAATCGCATAAGTCACCTACCATGAGCTTGTTTGATGTTGGCTCAAGCAGGATTTCCATCTTCACTGTGAATACTTAAGTATCACTCGGATGTTTTGGAAAAATCATAAGGATAACACGTAGGACTCTTTATATATTTCTCGTTATTCACATTTTGTGAGATTGCAAGCATAATTTCGACACGTGTCCTAATGAGATTTATGGATGATCTCTTTTGGCTCTAGACTCAATAGTGCACTTTGGTTTTAGTGATCGGAGGCTGGAGCTGAGTGCCACCTTTTCAATATCAACTAACTCGGAGTGAGAAAGTCAATAGAAATGCGTGTAATCTCCATGAGAAATGAAACAAGAGTCTGTTGAGAGACCTTGAGTGGCTAGGAAGGGTTATGCATAGCGTCACTGGGTCCATGACTATCTTCAATGTCAGACAACAACTTAGTGTTTCTGACAGTTTATGTATTGACCCGGTTTCTGCCTAAGTGTATGAAGGGCTTCTTTCTTTTCACCCTTTATCTTTACATTTCTTTTTCATTCTTCAACACCTTCAATGCTTACCAAGACTTCATAACTAACACCTTGTTGGGTTTGTTCTAATGTTAGCTCCATCTCAGTCGGCATTATTCTTGATTCTCACTTTTTCTCTTTTTATATCATACCTAAGAACTTCTACACTTTCTAGTGGATATCCCTGGGTAGATCCCTCTGGTTCTGGCTGGATCATGGGATTTGAATACCTATGCCTAACCACCTTATAACTTTATAAATTTAAGTACATGGTTGGTCTTTTGGGTATTCCATCACAATCTTTCCAAAATCATTAAAAAAGTTCAATCAAAGTGTTTGATATAAATATCAAAGGATTTACACTTTGAAAGTGTTTCATCATCACTAAAAACTCCTCCCTTAACATGTGCACCGTAATCGTAGTACATGCTAGGTGTAGAGTGCATTGAGTCCATTTTATATGATCACATTTCAATACAAGTTAGGTTTAGTTTAATCGCATTTTCTCCCATTATCCAAAATGTTAATCCCTTGATATTTTGGATATCAAGTGATTAAATGTTCGAGAATAAATTCACAAGTTTTTATTACCATAAAGTCTACACTACATATATACAAATTCACAAGTTTTTATTATGTACTAGGTTTGACTTGTTATGATGAGGACATAATATGATAAATCATATGGTCCTTTCCAGCAGCCGAAGGTCTCCCCCGTACAGTCTCCCACCAACGAATTTTTCCAGGCTCCTCATTAACCTTCTGTTCCTGAGTTGCCGATCAATAGCCTGGATCATAGCTCCTGCTCTTTCCCTGTCTACATTTCTCCAAACTGTCTGTGGCAAGTACTCCATCCGGATTCGCTTCAGTATATCATCAAGAGCAGACCGAACATCGTTGAGTGTATCGTCACTATATTTGTGGAGTTCTTCAATACGCATCAATCTGTTCTTCTTGTCTTTATTCTGGTATATGAAACCTTTGGGATTAGAGTATGCTGTATATGCTGACTTTTGTTTTAGATCTGATCTGTCATATCTGGCCTTGTAAGGTTGAGCTTCTTTTGATAACTTTTGACACCTAATTGAAGATCTTCCACACGCCTTCTAAGGACAACGCTTCTTGTAAACATTCGCAGTGAGATACCTAAAGCTAGATGTTCCTTAACGTTGAGATTTGTCAGCTTGCCTTGAACAAGAAGCAGCAACATGTCTTCGATGTATTGAAGGCGAAGTCTGTTGTAGTCGCCCTCTTTTAATGTATACGGCTTGTCGTCATTTCTACGAACAATGATCCAATCCAAATATTTGTAATTATACCATTTGACAATCTTAAGCTTTGTAACAGCAAGGATTCTGTGTTTGGAGTAGACAATCTAAATGTTTGTAAACTTTGAGCCGATTCAACACGAATGCTGAGAAGTCTAGAGGAGTGTCCATATTTTCATTAAATGACTCACAAGGATCTTCATTCCGAGCTAAAGTGCTTATCCAAGGTTGAACTGGTCCATGTTTAGCAAGCAAAGTCTTGTTCTAATCACGGTCGGGAGTTAGAGGTTTTGTTGGTTTCTGAAACCAATCAGGATGCTGAGTGGTCTCATCAACAGGTTGATCTTTAGTAAATCCTATATTGAACTCCTGATGTGTGGGGTCTTCCAAGTCTTCATCAGCGTATATTGGTTCCTCTGCTTGAGCAGACTTGCCAGTAGACTTTTGATGAGATTTAGACCCTTCTTTAGACTTGCCAGATGACTTGGAAGTCTTCTCGTTTTGTGCACTAGTTAACTCAGGTTCTTTTCCAGCTCTTCTTCTCTTGGACCCCTGGTTTGATCTAGCGGAGGGTTCTTCGTCTTCATCCTCATCATCTCGACGTCTTTTAAGCGTGGTAGTATCTCCATATGTCGCAAGGATGTCTTTATCAGATTCATAAGCGTCAACCAATGCTTTGTAGAGATTCTTTTGTTGAACTGGTCTGTCAATTGACTTTTTATTCTTCATTTTGTCTATGAGAATTTTCTTCAGCTCAATTTCAGAAAGATTAGCTGCTACAGCATGGGATGTCTTAGCTTCATTAGATGAACGAATCAGAACTTCAGCTTCAAGTTGTTAATTTACTGACTTCTTAATTTTTGGCAAAATCTTAGTAACTTGCTCCTTAACTTGTATTTTGACTTGCTCCTTGATGATTTTCTTCATATTTTCATCAATTTTATTGATGAAGTCTTCATTGTCAGCTTGAGCTTCGCTTCTAAGTCTGTTTGATTGTAGTTGAACAGCTGCTTTTACAGCTTCATTCATCTGGTTGGCAAGGTACTTATCAACAATACCAGGAATTGAAGAAACTACTTCAGTAAATAGGTTTGTTTTCTTGAATTCCGAGAAGTCGTCTTCTAAAGCTTTTAATCTATCTTCAAACTTAAATAAGGAACCAAAGGTTGGAAGATTTTGTAGGGAGTTACTTGGAGCAATTGTTAGTGTGGGAACAGGTGTTTGTTGCAGAGGTTAAATGAGAGGAATGGGTGGTAGAGGAAGTGTTGTTATAGATGAAGGAGGCATTTCAACATTCGTAGTGACGGGAACATCTCCCAGAGAAGTTGACTCAGTTTTCAGATTAAGAATGGAGTCAATACCTGTATCTGGATTAGGGTTGAGCATGTTGGAGATGAAGCCTGATGATACAGAAGAACTCTGTTGTTGAACTTCAAGAGTGACAGCAGTTATTATCACATGAGTATCTTCTATGACTTGAGTAGTTTGAACATTAGCTAATAAGGCATCCATTATTTCAGTATCTTTTCCCTCCAGATTGATGTTCACATCATTGTACAATTCATTCACTTCTTCCTCTTCATTTGTCTCTTCTTCATCTAGCTCTTCTCTCTCAACATTGTCTCCTTGAGTTATTTCATCATATGTTTCATCATCAGTGGATTCAAAATGAGAAGGTGTTTGAACCCTTAAATATGAACCCTGTTCTTCTTTATCTTCTTCATCTTGTCATTTTTCTTCATCATGAGTGGAGAACTTGGGAAGAACAAAGTCATCACCATCATTGTCTGACTCAGTCTGTTCATTATCATCATCTTGACCATCATCATCCTCATTGTCATCATTGTCTTTACTCAAGCTTACTTCATCATCATCGTCCTTGTCAGTAGACTTCAGATATTTGCTAAAACACACATCATTTATACCTATTAAACACTATTAATTAGACTAAAAATGCTAAAATATGGATAATTATCTTGCAAATATGTTTGTTTGGTATTTTTATGTCTTGCAGGTAAAAGGATTGAAAACGGTGCAAAAACGAGAATTATTAGGCTCAATTTGGTTAAGTTTAATTATTACTCAATGCCAAGATGAAGTCGTGAAAAGTCCCCGAGCTTACCAGTAGAAAGAGCACGAAAAAACGAGTCCAGCGGTGCCTTCGAATCTTATTGGGCCAGCCCGTAACACATTTGAATGGGCCGGGTCAGCCCATTGTTTACTAAGTCTATCATATAAATCCCAAGACCAAAGTCAAATTGCAAATATTGATATTTATGACGTCATGTCACATGATGGGAAAATAAATCAAATGAGCCCACGTGATGGATCATTAAGAGGAAATGGACAAGTAATATGAAGCTATGTGGCAATGCAAAATGTGAAATCTCAATCTTCAAATTCAGTTTGCAAGAATGAATGCAAAAATAATCATGCGGCTGTAGTTTAATGCGTACGAGGTACACATATCAAAAGGGCACGTGTCATGTTCTTAACGGCTGGATCATTACTACAAAAAGTCTGTTTCGAGGGTCACACGAAGCCAGCAAAATGTTGGCTAATAAAGCCCCAATGAGTGAATTTAAATTTACAAAATCTACCCCTCCTCTTGGATATAAAATCTACCCGCTTCCTCTCACTTTAGGATTATTAGGATTTTTAGTTTTAAATTTTACTCATTTATTTTTTTAGCTTATTGATAGTTAGGACAACTTATTTTCTGTATTTTGTAGCTTATTGTAAAACTAATTTGCAGCTTATTTTAGATATTGTATCAAGATTGGTTTTAGCTTATTAAGAAATTAGGTTGTTGCTTATTTTAAAATTTTTTACTTATTTTTTTTATTTCTTTACCTTATAAGCTTTTCACAAATTTAAGTTTCATCTTGTGCTTATTTACTATGCTTTTGGTCAAGTTTATTTCTGAATTAAGAATAAGATCAAATAAGCTCAATCTAAGCGTATCCGATTCCCAATCTAATCCAAAATAAGTTTCGGTGCAAAAGGTTGTACAATAAGCTAAGTTTCAGCTTATTTTGTGCTTATAAGTTTTTAGTTTTCTAAAAGCTCCTTTTATTACTCGAATAAGCTGCTTATAACTCATTCGATTTAGTTTGAGCTTATATAGTTTGCAAATGACTTTCGATCTAGCTTATTTGTGGATTAAGGTTGTGAATAAGTTATCTTGTGCTTATTTTTGAATTCTAGTTTCAGATGTGTTGGCTTATTTTGCGGTTCTATTTTAGATCTCGATTAGCTTATTTGTACCTCACTTAGTTTTATTCATAAAGTGCTTATACACTTTTTAGTTTAATTCGCAAAGCATTTTCTAGTTAAAATCTGATAGTACTTATTTGAGTTTAAAAAAAATAAAAATATTAAAAATTCGAACACAAGAAGACTCCGAGTGCTTATTTCGGTTAAGTAGTTTAGCTTATTTGATTTATAAGGTGACGAAAAGGGGTTTATAATAGCTATTCGGTTTTGATTTGGAATATTGTTGATTGAGAAGAGCTTATTAGTTAGTTTTGATTATCTTAGCTTATTGTTTCGGACTATCCAAATTGTTTAGTTTGAGCTTATTAAAGCTTCACTTTAGATTTGTAGTTAAAACTAGCACTAAAATTTCTGTTGGGCCTAGTGGTTATTGAATTAATTGAAATAGCAAGTGATATTGTGAACTATTGTTATTTAACAGTTTATATTATTTTGTGATTTACTTTTTGGTACCGGTCAACTTACGAGGTGCGGAGCTTAAGGGTTTATTTAGCTAGACCGAATTTTATTATTTGTTTTAGCTAAATAAATCGGGTGGTATTCGTTTATTTGTGGCTCTTCAATTCGGTTCCATTTTCTATCCTTTTTCAATTAATTAGTGTAGCTTTAGTATAAAAATGTTTTGCTTTGCTTATTTGATTATGATGAGTAGCGAGTAGTTTTATTAGTGCTTGTTGAGTGATTTAGTGATTTGTGATTTAAGTGTGGATTTAAAAAAGGTTTAATTAATAAATTTAGATTATTAAGATTTGTAGTTTGAATGTTTCGAAGGGCAAAAGCTAGAGAAATAGTTAAACTACACTTCTAGTAATTAATATCTTTTCAAGAGGTTTTTATCAAAATGAACCAATGTTGTGAAATAAAATTCTTTTCTAAGGGAATTAATTTGTTAATAAACCTAAATTCACACTTAATGGACTTTTCACGTCACTTAGCAAGCATATTAGTCATTTATATTTTTTAGATCAATTTTAGTATAATCTTGTAGTTTTAAATCTTAGAATTAATATTAGTTTAATTTTTAGTATAAAAATAGTTTAAAACCAAAACCAAAAACTTGAATGACAATCAAGCTCGATTTACAACTTGAACGTAGATTTCCTTTCATCTCTCGCCGAGGAAAACGATACCCGTGTTGATTACTTATTATTCTTTCCTAAGAATAATTTGTATGATACTTTGCTTACGTATACGTATATGTATTTTTTAAATATATATAATATATCGGAGGGTTTTATTTGATACGTTGAAAAACGACTATATCAGTATCCAACTTTCTGTCCAATACAGCGTATTCATTCAATTGATTAATTTGGCGTATCCACTTCCATTGGATACGGCGTATCGATCATCTGGAACAGAATCAAAATCTGAGTCTGTGTATTTGACTTTCGTGCTAAAAAAATTTCCATCTTTCTTCAAAGCAAATCCTGCTGATATTTTTACCCTTGTTACAGAAAGAACTTATCAGAGCTAGTTGATTGAAGAAGGAACTACAAGAAATCATGGCTGAACCAATTCTATCTAATAACATGGAAAAAGCTCCAACTGAATCAAATCTTTCTATCACCAGTAACGCATAAACATTGAACTCAGCAAGGAATTTTTGGTGGAATTAAGAAATAACATATATCACGGAACGTATAATGAAGACGTGGTGGATCACATAGCTAGGGTACTTAAAATGATTTGATCTATGTTCCTGGCGTGGACTCCCATCAACTATGAATGAAATTCTTTCCTCTTTCGTTGGCCGATGATGCTAAAGAATGGTGGATTAGTGAGGGAGATGGAAAAATCACCACTTGGGAGGAATTTGTTGAGAAATTCTTCTGTAGATTCTATCCGGAATCATACGACGGAGAAGAGTAGAGCTTACTTGTGCGAGTTATTGGAAACAAATTCCATCATTATGGTTAGAATGTCCACCACGATTCTTCACTTGTCTATGTGCAGGATCGTGTTACAATCAAATATAATGTTAATTATTATGCAATAATTCACCACTTTTCTTTTGTTGTGATAATTGCGGGGGTCCTCACAAGACTTTCCAGTGTCAACCGATGAACCAAAATTTCAATTATTCTAATTCTTTCGGTCTTGACCAAATTCAACCCTCGCAATTTTCTACCGTTCAACTTCTTGAAATCGAGAGGATTAATAAAGAGGAGAGTTTTAAAAAGAAAGATATGAGTTTAGAAGAAATAATGAGTGAGAAGCGGTTGATTGATGACGAAATTAATGATATCACGAATGATTTGAGTTATAAAAGATTTCGAGGTGAGAAGATTGATGATGAATATGAAAGAGATTGTGAGATTAAAATTAAACAACTCTTGCAAGATTATAGTGGTTTGGACATTGAGATGCGGAAAAAGGAGCGTGTTTTAATGGAAGAAAAGTATCTTGCTGCTTCACAACGTATTAAATCTATTTGTAATTACGAGGATGATTCTATTCCTTTGAGAGTTATTATTGCTTAATATTCTCCGTCTATTGCTATCACATCTTCACCTCCCGTCTTACCTACTAGAGAACCCGAGGAGTCTCTAATAATGGGGGACGAGCATCTTGACACTATTCCTGAAAAGGAATCAGACGAATTAATAAAGTCTAGTGTTGAGAACCTTGTCCCAATCCCAAGTGAGTTCGAGGATTTTTCCGATAATGAAAAGCTGAGTAGCCAAATGTGTTATGAAACTTCTCGATTTTTTATGACTTTCTTGATTCCTATCTTTGTTTTACAAAAACGATGATTTTCACCTCTAGTGATGACGTGTCCGTTTTATTGAGGTGTTCGATGGAAAATTTCAAAATTTATTCGAGCCCACTTTTTGATGATGAAAAAATCATTTCTACAATGATTGCATCCGCATGTATTTCAATGCGAGTTAATTTATCGAATCTTCTTTGTTAACCGTGATATTTTAATGGATTCTGCTTAAAGTTTGAATTATCTTCTGAGGTGTCTCTGGTGAAACTCGCTATTTCAATCCATTCCACCGGGAATTGAGGAAAGCCGAACTTTGTTCTAGAGGGAGAAGGAAGAAATCTGTCTTGTTGAGAATTTGTTGTATGATAATTCATCTCCACGACCGCCGAAAGAACTTAATTTGGAAATTTCTGATACGATTCTTGAGTCTCTCTCTCCATTTCCTATCCCCATTGCGGATAGTGACTCTCTTATGGAGGAGATCGATTTATTTCTTGCTTCCGATGACTCGATGCCACCGGGCATTTAGGATGACGATTATGACTCGGAAGGGGATATTTGTTTTCTTGAAGAATTGCTTAATAATGGTTCCCTTCTCCTTCCCGAAAACGAGTCATTTTCTCTTGATCATTTTGATGATCCGTCTCTTCCCCGTCCTCCTCCGAAACCACCAGATGTTGAGAATTGATTTGATTTTAAGCTCGATGCGGGTGTTGTTACTAACAAAGTGGTGGGTGACATTTCTGAACACGATGTTCTTATGCCTAATCTTTTACCCACCCAACCCACCCTTTGTCCAGTGTTTGACCTTTTTGCTTCCGTTTTCGTTCAAAAACGAGGACAAAGTGTTCAAACCTGGTATTCTCATTTCTCTCTTATCTAATCGGGGCGAAATCATTTCTAATTTTTTAAGAGACCGATGATGATTTCTAGAGGGGACATTCCTCACTTGGATGTCCCATTTCTTCATTTCTATCCTCCTTGACCTAGCTCAAGTATGGGGGATCGAGTTAGGCTCAAGACTCGGTGAACAAAAACAAGCGCTTCTCGGGAGGCAACCCGTGTCTTTTCTTCTTTCTATTTTTCTTGATTAATAAGTGAGTGTGATATTTTATAGCCCAAGTGTGATGGCGTACTTCTTTCTATGGTATGTGGTTTTGTTTTTGCAGGATTCCTTAAGATCATGAAGACCCATGCTTGTTTTCAATCCTCCAATCATCCGGTTTTTGATCTTTTGCTTATTATGGAATCCTCAATCCTGATCATGTATATATATTGTGTTTCCCCTTTCACACTTAGAATTTTTTTGCATTTGCCTTTTTCATTCCTAAGTGTGGGGGTAAAACCTGACATTTTTGAACATTGAGGCCAATGTTCCATTCTAAGTGTGGGGGGGATTTCTATCGAAATGTGATCTTACCTGCGCCTTGCTGTGTCCCTCGCAACCCCGTTTTCCTGCAAAAATTTTAAATTTTTAAGTCTTAATATCTAGTTTATTGCTCTATTTAAAAAAAATAAAAATAAAAATAATAAAAAATTAAAAAATAAAAATATATATAGTTAGTTGAATAAATAGAAAATAGATGACACGAATGTAGGCTTTCCGTTGATGAGAACGAAAAGTAAATTTTGACCCGATCGGTTTTATATCTTAGCTTTTCTCCTTAACGTAAATAGATTGATTTTGCTAATCTTTTTATTAAAGGGTGCTATAAAACGCTTAAGTCTTGCTTGAAAAGGTCAAGAAATTGCATGTTTACCTATATTGATTTTAAATACGCTGAAGTTCGGATTTATTAGAGTTGAGATTGTTGTTCCCATAATTAATTTTAAATATGCGAAGTTCGATTTATTATGCTAAGTATTCACGAGTTTCTTTATTAGAAATTTTAAATTGTGAAGAACAAGAGATGATAGAGTAGAGTATAAGTTTTGATGCTAAACATAGAATAGTTGGATTTCTTTAAGGCTCATAAGTGTTAATTGTGGCTTTTTCTCCCATTAGCTTGTTTCACCTTTATATATAATTGTTTAATAAATAGAGTTGTGCGGTTTTTTGGTTAATAATTAGTTAATAGAAGTTTTCTTTAGTTCCTTTGTGATTAAGATGAGTACACATCAGGAATACTTAATTTGGCATACTATATGTATCACATTAATAAATATTTTGCTTATCCCTTAAAGAGCCTTAGGGTATATGGGGTAAGTAGAATTTAATAAGTGAAATTATAGCCTTATTCATTCCTTAAAGAGCCTTAGGGTATATGGAATGGATATTGTTGCTTAATTTTTGCCTTGTTTGTACCTTAAAGAGCCTTAGGGTATATGGTGCAAATAAGATTGGTCCATTTATGTCTTAAAGAGCCTTAGGGTATATGACATGAATAAAGCCTTGCTTAAGTAACCTAATAAAAGCCAAATTTTGGTCGCCTCGATGTGGACTTTAATCTTGATGACATTGGTATCTTTTGAAAAGGGCTAGAAGCCAATTATTGCGTTTTTAACCGTTACGCTTTATTTTCGGAATTAATAAGTATCAAAATAAAGTCTTAAAGAGCCTTCGGGTATATGACTTAAATAAAATCTTGAGATACAAAATTAGGGAATAAGGGAGGAAAAGTAAGTACACAATTAGCTTTTATGAGTAGTGTTAGCATCAATACTTGTATTTTACAATGATCTTGTTTTTAAGCTTGGCTTGGAGAGGTAAAAGTTGGGGACGATGAATTTATCCCTTTGGACACTTTGATGTGGTTTTTGTTCCATGATCCTAAAAGTTATCAACGAATAATGAAAGCATTACATTATGCCACACAAGAATAAATTGTAGATTGTAGGATATAAATCATAAAAATAAAAAATAAAAGTTTTGAAAAATGGGAAAATTAGGTGTTTTAAAGCTTTTGATTTCTTAACTCTCTCCACGAAAGTCTTTGTTACTTTTTGAAGATTTAGTTTAGGGAAGTTTTGAGATATTTGGTTTTAGAGCATATAGTATTGCGTGAGGACACGCAATCACTTAGGTTGGAGAATTTTAATATGTGTGAAAACACATATCTGTTTTATATCAAAAATGGCCCTAAAAAGATAAAATTGTGCATAAAATGCTTGTATATTGCTTGTTTTGTCTTTGTGATTGTGTAGGTACGGATATTGCAAAAATCACAAGAAAACAGTCAAAACAGAACAAACACGGACACGGGAAAGGAAAGAGTATACAAAGAGCCGGGGATTTGATTGCTGAAATGTCAAAAAGTCAACTCAAAGTCAAACATGGTCAACTGGTCAACCACAAGAAAACGAAACCCCAAAACTTACCAAAACAGTCCCTTAAGTATAACCATTTTACATAAAAATCCCCTAAAACCTTAACACCGATATCTCTTTAAATATAACGAGATAATGGTCGTTATCTTTCTATAATAACCCAAACAAACACGTACGGCAAAATATAATTTTAATAAAACCCAACCCAGGTCAACGACCCAAACCCCCAAGTCAAACACCCCCAACTAACGTTTAAAAGTAAAAAAGCGCGGGTATTAGCTTTTTACTATTCATCGTTGTTTCCATCATTTACCCTGCTCAAAAATAAGGGGTTAATTCTAATTGAGGATGTAACTTAACAATTCAAGCACCAAGTGACGAGCTGGCAGGGTTAGACGTCACAAAAGCTCCTTATTGGTCCAAGTGCACAATAAAGGACATGCGGATATATGAAAGAAACACACAAGGACAAGGATTTTTACACTAAATCTAGTGCAAAAGAAGCACAAAGGGGGTCTGACACACGAAATGCCACGTTGGCAATCCGTGTGCTCATCAAATCAATCCAACGGTTGAAGAAATGGATCCAGTGATTAGTATTAAAGGAAGGGGCGAGATCAAAGCTTGAAGGGGAGCATCTAACAGACTTGAGGGCCTAAAAGCTTCATCACAAGGCTAAAAAGAGAGCCACTCACTCACAAACATAACATCTTCTTCTTTTCATTTTTAGTTAGTAGCTTATGTAATTTTAAAAAAAACTTATGTAATTTCAATTCCTGTTTCATCTTATTGTAATCTCTAGTATTGTAATCAGTTTTTTTTTCAATGAAATCTTAGTTACAAATTCTGTTTTTACTCATTATGCTTTAATACTCCTATAAGCTTTTTTAATCTGTTTTTATAAGCTCAATACTCTTAAGCTAGCTAATAACTCAACTAAGCTCCCAAAAGCATAGTTGAACTTTTAAGCATAAATCCTCCACATTTCAGATTTAGTTAATAAAATGAGCCTATGCCACCCGGACTTATTTTTTTTCTTTATTTTTCGTTTGCTTATTCCTTTCTCTAGCTTATTCGAATTAGTCTTTTTAGTTTTTAACTTCCAAAAAAAAAATTTATTACTCGAATAAGCTTCTTATAGCTCATTCGATTTAGTTTGAGCTTATATAGTTTGCAAATGACTTTCGATCTAGCTTATTTGTGGATTAAGGTTGTGAATAAGTTATCTTGTGCTTATTTTTGAATTCTAGTTTCAGATGCGTTGGCTTATTTTGCTGTTCTATTTTAGATCTTGCAAAGCATTTTCTAGTTTAAATCTGATAGTACTTATTTGAGTTTAAAAAAAAAAATAGGTACGTTTGCTTAAATTTGTTTAAAGTGTAGATTGCAAAATCGATTTTGGCTTAGGCCCAATTGCTTCAACATAGTAGAATTCATTTACCTGGGCCACGTTTGGTTTTTGAATTTTGGACTACAACGGTATTTGTATGTGTAACAGTTTTATAAATATTAGTTGTTAACAATTTGTTTATGTTTTGTAATTTTTGGTACCGGTCTACTCATGAGGCGTGGCGCTTAAGGGTTTATTTAGCTAGACCGAATTTTATTATTTGTTTTAGCTAAATCAATCAGGTGGTATTCGTTTATTTGCGGCTTTTCAATTCGGTTCCGTTTTCTATCATTTTTCAATTAATTAGTGTAGCTTTAGTATAAAAATGTTCTGCTTTGCTTATTTGATTATGATGAGTAGCGAGTAGTTTAATTTGTGCTCGTTAAGTGTAATTGTGAATTGGGATTTAAGTGTGGATTTAAAAAAGGTTTAATTAATAATTTTGGATTATTTAGATTTATAGTTTGAATGGTAAAAGCCGGAGAAATAGTCAAACTACATATCTAGTAATTAATATCTTTTCAAGAGGTTTTTATCAAAATGAACTAATGTTGTGAGGGAATTAATTTGTTAATAAACCTAAATTCACACTTAATGAACTTTTCATGTTACTTAGCAAGCATATTAGTCATTTATATTTTTTTAAGCATATTTGTCATTTATATATTTTAGATCAATTTTAGTATAACCTTGTAGTTTTAAATCTTAGAATTAATATTAGTTTAATTTTTAGTTTAAAAATAGTTTAAAACCAAAACCAAAAACTTTTATGACAATCAAGCTCGATTTACAACTTGAACGTAGATTTCCATTCACCTCTCGCCGAGGAAAACGATACCCGTGTTGATTACTTTTTATTCTTTCCTAAGAATAATTTGTATGATACTTTGCTTACGTATACGTATATGTATTTTATAAATATATATATATTATATATCTGAGGGTTTATTTGATAAACGTGTTGAAAACGACTACATCAAAATGGCGCCGTTGCCGGGGAGAGGTGTAGCGATTTTTACGGGATTGTTTGAAACACTCATTCCATCATTTGCAGCCTAACCACACATGTAACACACGCGTGAGAGCTATGGAATTGTGTCTTGCTTCTTTTGGTGATAATCTTCATCTGTTCAGCCTCAAACAATGCAATTTCTGATAAAGTCTCTAATCCTTGAGCAGGTTGCTTCTTCTTTCCTGATTTAGCTACCTTAGCTGTAGCTTTGAGTCTTTTACCTAGAGAAGTTGTAGGGGCTTGATCAGTCTTCTCCCTGGTCGATCTCCGTACATACTTTGGTTTTGGAATCACTTTTCCAGTAGCAAAATCATGATAAGTCTTGTACGCATCCGACTCCTTCATTGCTTGATTGGTTAGAGTCTTAGGAATTATGGCATCGTACCTTTGAACAGTTTCATGCTTGGGGATGAATCTCATTGTGGTAAGGATAGGGTCATCAGTAGCCATGTGCTAGTCCACCTTGTTTCTTCTAGGAATTGATTGATCTTTTGACATGAAGTGGTTGATAATAACTTGGGTGAATCTTGGATAGTACATGTCTTTGTTCTTCTTTGACACCTTGTTTTTGATTTGATAAACTAAGTCTTCCCATAGAAGGTAGACATAGTCAACCTTCTTCTGGTTATACATACCCCAAATGATTTGAGCCCGAGAGAGACGAAGTTGATCGAGTCCAGTTGCTTTACCACTGAGACATTTGTTGATGATGGTTCCAAATGTTCTCCAAGGTTGATATAGAGTATCAACCTTGACATCAGAGAGTGACTTGATATCTCCAGGGTAACCAAGTTCTCTTATGAAAGCAAGAATTTCCTCTTCAAATGGAGGATCTTCAAACTTCTGGCCAGGAAGATTTGGGCAAATCTGGAGCATATCTCTGAAAGTTTCCAGATCAAAAGAGTAATTCTTTTTGTTCATCTTGAATTTGATGCAGTGCTTGTGATAGGAAACAGTAGCCCAGAATTCATGCATGTAGATGGCAGGAACACTTGCAGAGATCAAGAAGGCTTGATAAAAAGGTGTGAGAGAAAGAACATCCAAAGCAACTTGAAAAGTGGGTTCCTTGGGCTTGAATGTAGTGCTCAATCTGTAGTTACAATTCCCAATCCTTAGACGTTGTTCTCGTGGAACAAGAGCATCATCAAGGGCTTGCTGTTGTTCTTTTGTGATACTCATGATTCTGCTAAGAAAGAGTCAATACAGTTTATATATATAACCAAGTTTATATAAGACACTATAGAGACCTTTTCACGCTATGGTACTTAAGGCATGCAACACATTTAAAGAACTAATCATGGAAAGGGTGAACATAATTTGGCTTAGTGGGTTATGGCACTTATGTAACATACTTATACTATCTAGGAATCTCGTTTATTCGAACTAGTGAGGATTTAGATTACCTAAGCTACACTAGTTAAGCCCATTTTAACTTGATTAGATTCTAAAGATAACCAATTTTAAATTTGCTACCTAACACAAGTTTTAAGTCACCTCTTGATTCGATCTTAAGTGTTTATGGTATTAAACCTTTTGTTTCCTTTGGTAAATTGCATGAAAACTGCGTATTTGGTTCAAACACAAAAACTGCGAATCTGGTTCAAACAAGAAACTGCGTATCCGGTCAGAAGTAAAAACTACGAGTTCGGTCACTATTAGGAAACTGTGAGTTCGGTCAATATTAGGAACTGCGAATTCGGTCACAAGTACAAACTGTGAGTTTGGTCACAAGCTAAAAACTGCTAGTTCGGTCACTTAAGGGAACTGCGAGTTCGATCATTCAACAAAACTGCGAAATCGGTCATAACTTGACACTGCTAGTTTGGTCATAACAAGAATACTACGAGTCCGGTTAAACCTATGGACTACGAGTCCGGTTAAGTCTATCAATTGCGAATCCGATTAGAGAACATTAGTGATTTACGACCATGGTACGACATCAGGATTAGTTCACATAGAATCATAGTAGCCTTATATTAGTTTTTCAAAGTCATACTACCACAAAAGCATCAAAAAGTAACACAAACGAGTGATTGGCACATAAAATTCAATTCGCACCCAAGAACAAACATAAGATATGGATTTCAAAGCACACACATATTCAAGAATACATTTTACACTTATCTAACACAAAACCCACAAACTTTTACTACAAAAACTCAAAAACCCAATATTTCAACACATAGAATCAAGCAAATGAAACGCATATGTTATCTTCAACAAAAACTATCAAGAACGAAGCATCACCACCCTAAGAGGAAGAAAACCCCTCAATCAATTTCAGATTTGAGTCACTTTTGATTTCTATGAACCCTAAAACAATTTTTAGGGTTTTAGAGATAGAAAACGAGATTCAAGCTAATTGGATTGATAAATAAGTCGTTTAGGGTGTTGGGAACGTTTTGCAAGTAATACCTTAAGCACAAAATTGATTGGAAATTGCGTTGGAGGAGATGACGATCGAGTGAGGATTTTAGAGAGAAGAAAAAGTATAAGTGTTGTGTTTGTGTGTGTGGAAAAACAGGGAGGGGTGGGAGGTTTATAAAACATTTTATGTTTTTGACACTTATGCTCCCTAAAGTTTAAGATCTTTAGCACTTTTCAATTATAAGTTTATTTAGGCATTTTAAGTTAACACATTGGCACAAATAACCCTTTTAGTTTTAACTAGCCTACCTAACAACTTCAATTTGCATATATTCTCTCCAAAGGAATAAACAAATAACATTTAAGGCACATATAAGCTAAACTTAATTAACTTTCCTTACAAAATGATATTCCGTTATTGTTTAAAAACCTTTATTCCTTTTATCAAATGACCTTTTGAAGAAGATATTTGACATTTTCTCCCCCTCAAACAATGACCCATTTTCTATTTAAAGAGCTGTAGTCCAATCTCAGTTTTCTGCAAATAGTGATATTAGGTAAGGAGTGATTGGCAATCTTTTTACTATGGACATGGGCCTCACGATATACTGTTCAAACTAGTGTGAGTGATGCCAATTTCACTTCAAATCTTGTTTTGGACTTCGTTAAGTATTTTTCTTTGCTTTAAATAAAGAAGGGGTCCGTCCGACACAATAAAATGGTGCGGACCGGCCCAATAAAATATGAGGCACCGTCGGACTTGTTTTCTTCTTTTTGTGAATATCCGTTACCTACACAGTAAATACACAAAACAAGCATATAATATGGCATTTAATCCCGATTTTTAGTCATTATAGTATGTTTAATTTAAGCACATACCAAAATCTCCTCATAACTAAATATTGCTTTGTCCTCACGCAATGAAATAAATTCCATTGTTATAGAAAACCAAAAAATTCAACCCCTTAAATAAAATACAACTTGAAAATGAGGCAAAGTGTAAAATTAAAAGAGGATATAAGAAAATTACTAGTTATTTAAACCTCCCCGTTTATCCAATTAACATTCTGTCACCATTTTTTCTTTATTTTTCATTATGTACAACATGCATGACTTTTTCATTATTAATCATAACTCTTTAGTTCACTGAATAAGAAACACCACAGTCCTTGAGGTGCCCTAAAGGATATAATTCAACGTTCCTTGATTTTCACTTATCCCAAACAAAGCTTAAAAACCGAAATCATTTTATAATTAACAAGTTGTGGTTGCTAACGCTACTCATATTTGCATTTGTGTAGTAACTATTTCCTCCTGACATATAATTATGGATATTAAGGTGTGTGTGGCTCAGTTGAATTTATGACCATCCAACCACGATTTTAAGGATAGTTATAACCTTTTCAATTTTCACGTTCACTTTTTATTATAGTGAAATCAAAGGTGAGATTGTCACATGTAGAACATTACCTTCTCGGCACATCCCAACCTCGTCGGTTAAGTGACCGGGCTTTTGACACACCAAATAGAATAAATTTGTCATACTCTCTGACTTTTGAACCTTTACTAAACAATTTTCCCATAAAACTTAGTAAGTTATATTCAAAGCAAGCGAAATCCTCCAAAATCAGACATAAGAAGGTAAGTTAATTCTTTAGAGTGACTTTCTTCTCGGAACCTCCCGACCTTCATCGGATCAGTGCCAAGGCTTTGACAGCCCCACAGAGAATACTGATCATAAGTGAACAAAAGTTACGGTTTCAACATTTGTATGGATTATAAGTTTAAGTTCAAAAGAAGTAAATATTAAAAAAAACATTTTTTCCCTTTATTATAACAACATATACTAACAACATTATTATATTTTTCACATCATTTTCGTTTTTTTCTAATTTTTTTTAATCATTTTTTTTTGCAACATTTATATTTGAACCGTATACAGTAGAAAAATTTTCTTTTTTAGAAAATTAAAACATATTTTCGATCGAAAACTCTTAATTAATCAATTCCTTGATAAAGTATTTTACTCTAAAAATGTTTGACTCTAACGGACAATAAAGAGTGATAACACTCAAACTGTCTTTCAAAAAGAGCATGTATTATAAGTATATATTAGAAGCACTTGGAGAAAAGCCACAAATAACACTAAGAGCCTATTAAGATTACCAACTAACCTATACTTAGCAATCCCAACTTATATTTAACTCTATCATTTCTCGTTCTTTTTTTTTTTTTTTTTTTTTTTTTTTATTCATTCGCAAATTTAAAATCTTTAATAAAAAGATCCGAAATGCTTAGCCAATAAAATTAAGCTTTGCATATTAAAATCATTTATGAAAACCTTGCAAAATCTGGCCTTTTGGGCGAATAATTCACATTTTAAAAGCTTCTTGTATAAAAGACTAGCACAAGCTTATACATTATAAAGTTTTATTATTTGGTAAAATGGAATCAAAACCCCATAAAATATATTACACAAAAAAGCATTAAAGTATAACGGTAAGAGGCGAAGACCCAAACATCTCAGCCCGTTATATGGGCAACAAGCCCACAAATTGGTGGCAATAACTAACACAAGAATGACATGTCACTCAAATGACTACCAACTAAAATGAAAGAAAAGACAAGCAAACTATAAGATCAAATGATGCACCGCATTCCAAACTAGAACCATAATGGAGGCTATTGATCCCGAGATCATATAATAACTACAACTTCTAAGATTAACACCACCTATAACAGCTTGACGACACAATATCACCAAGAGTCTCCAAGGTTAGTGTAATCAGACTAATGCATAGTAGCGTTATTCGAAGTAGACCAAAAACCCTACAATCGCAATCATGGGACACGCAAGTTGCATCCCAATAAACTTCCAAGCGTGTTACACCTGCTCACGCTAAAAAATATCGCAATCATTTCCCGTCTCTATAATCTCATTTGGTGCACGTACTAGACTGCAAATGAGGTCCCATAAGAACCAAAGCTCCATAAAAGAGCCATATAAACGTGTTTGTATAAAGAAAACACGTTGCTAAAAAAGCTCTCATAACCCACCGTCAAGAACAATGAGTACTTTATACAAGAGCAACCAAATGAAGCCGATAAATCAGCCTCCCTCAAACTTGATTAGGCATTTAGTAGCACCAAGCCAAACATCAGTTGGTACCTGTGTTTGTGTAGATGCATCATCGAAACCCTGATACAAGACCAAGCGTAGTAGAACTACGCGACATCCAAGCAGCCAAAAAGCTGCATACCTCGTACCATATCACAAATAATGGTACCAACTGTCCACTTCCAACATTCAACTCTCCCGAACCCTTGAACCACCAACGAAACAAATCACATCCAAACTTGCCACATGAGCACACGACCATTAGCACATCATTCCGTTGACATTGAGAGCCCTCAACCTGTGTATAAATCATAAATGAAGACCCTTAGCATATCAAACGGACCCTAGGCCTGCATAAAACCCATGTGAAACCATTGCAAGAATCAGGATAGTATAACTCTTTATAACCCAAGAAAAATAAGTGTTACTTGATTTCCCACAGCAGCCTCGGCCCAAAAACAATATCCGATGATGATCGAAAGTTACCAATGAAACGAACAAGGGATCATACAACAAACCAACACACCAAACGCCGCAATTCGATGGTAAAGCAGATCCATAAATATAGACCTGGAACCCTAAATATGAGCATCGATCACCACAACATATGATCATCACACAACACACCCAGCTGAAACCCTAAATAAGAATTAATACCAAACCTTAAAATAAGGGTTAGGTTTGCTGAACAAAATATAGGCGACTTATGCTAAGAAGAAAACAAAACCACATAGCCAACGAACGTCCCAAAAATTATGAACCCCACCTAATAACGCGATTTCCATTCCATAATCTTACATAAGAAAACAAACTCAACGATTAATTATATAGTGAAATCTTCGAAAGGAACTCCCTAACACAACCCAAAAACTTACCTTTGAATATATATGGAAAATTATAGATAGAGAGGCGGTTACAAGGATTGATAATTACCATACCCTAACAAAAAATGCTTGCATACCTTGATCATCTAAGAATAATACAACGATCTGCCTCAAGATACTCAATGGAAAAGACCAAAGACTAATTCGTAATCAAATAATTGAAAGATCCAATAGATGAAACAAGGTAGAGAGGCATTAATTAAGAGTATTTAATTTGGACCTTAAAAGAATAGGCGGAGCTGGCCAAAACGCCCCTAGTAGGGAGAGAAAACTTTTAAGGTTACATTAGCACGTTAGGTAATTACTTTATAAAGGTTAATGAGTAAGCTAGTAGCTCTACATGCTCGTCAATCAAAAATTATTCTTATGTCACTAGCGAAAGTCAACATTTGTGATAAACACTTATTTTATTTTTGTCAAATTTTTACATTTTAGGCCCGTAAAATCACAAATTTTTTGTATTATCTTGGTAAAACAGGTTAAACGTGAAAGACATAGACAAATGCCAGTGGGATCAAAACGATAGATTCCAGGCCCCCTCATAATAGAACGATAGCAATGTCCTCAATTGGTGGGGGTTTGCCACCCCCCTCATACTAATTCCAAGTTTATTCCTAATAAAAAAAGGTGAATCTCACGTATATCTAAAGGCCGATAAATAATTAGCCCAAAGAATAAACATAGCCAATAAGATCAAGTGAAATAAGTATTCCCAAAATAAGCATGTAAAAGAATGAAGACCGAGTGAGCGTTGGACAAAAACCATGATCACAAGAGTCTCATAAATCTGGGTAATCCCTGCCAATCATAACAGATCAACAAAAAACACGGATTGGAATAGGCTAGCCTCCTTACGTTAACATATTAGAAAGATAGACAAGAAACAGGGTTGCCGCCCAAGAAGCCTTTATATTTGTTAACCGAGTCTTGAGTCCTGACTCGATTACCCCATAACTAGAATTGGTCAAGGAGGATTAAAAATGAAAAAAGACACATCCAAGAATGTGTATGTCCCTCCATAGTTCCATCATCGGCTTTCATTAAGAAATTATGATATCTTGAAAATAATAAAGCCCAATGATGATAATAGATGAGGAGATTTCTCCTCTTTTGAAACAAGAATTCCAGGATTTAAAACTTTGTCCTCAATTTCGAATGAAAATGGAAGCAAAGTTTCAATCACTAGAGAAAGAGGATCACTAATGAATGAGATAGAAAATGTATTCAGTGATAGAAATCTCTTAATTAAACTACAATATGATAGTCCCGATCGAAAGTCTTGTTTCTATACCGAAGGGAAAGAGGCAACAAGATAGAGATCCGGAGAAATCAAAGGACAGAGTAAAGTCAAAAACCAGATAAAGAGAGGGAATGGAAGGTAAAACATTAGGATAATGATACGACTAGGTTCTCCCTGTATTGGAATAATCAAAGATAATTTCATCAATCTGGAGTAAAATCTCTTGATAGGGTTCAATATCAAGTAGAAACATCATACTCCTGTAGTGGAGGAATGTATGTGAGGCAATACATCTTCGAACTTTTCAAATACAGAATCACTCTTATCGGCAAGATTGAGAGCGAAGAATCAAAAGATCAAGGGAAACTAAGTCATACATAGAAAGAGAAATTAGCAGCATTAGTAAATATGTATTTAGCACTATTATTCTCTTCTACATCAAAACTACAAGTCACAGCACATAAAGAACACAAGATAAATAGAAATATAAATAGTCCTCTTCCACCATAGAGTCACTATCTCTCAACGGGGAATAGAAAACGCGAAGAAAAATTCTATAATATTTATCAAATTGAGTTTCATCCAGTGTTACCGCTGAGATGAAAAAATCATTAACAATTATTCTCAACAAGACGAATATCTCCCTCTGGATCAGAGACGTTGCTCCAGCAACTCCCTGTTTGTTGGAATTGAATTGATAAGAGCGAATTCCACCGGCAAACTCCTCGAGAAGATGATCAATCTTAGGAGAAAGATCGATAATAGAATCAATGAGATAGTTTGTGCCATCAATATCTTCTAACACCTCATCATAAATTAGATTTACATCACTAGAAAAAATATTACTATATGGAAATATCAAAAGAAGGTTTCGAGAAAACGTCCTCCTCAATAAATGACTCGTTCATGCACAATAATATGTCCACAGATATTTAGAATCACCAATAAGAATCAAAAAGAGAGTTATAGAAGAAAAGCACACAATTATCTCAAAACATCGAACGGGTAACGACAAAAACAGTCAAATCAATACTCACTTTCATTAATCGAAAGTAACCATGGACTCACTGGGATATGAAAAGGTTCTCAACCCAGACTCATTTTCTTTGTCCGTTCCTTTTCAGGAATAGTGTTAATATCCTCCACCTCCATAAAGAAGAGTCCTTAGCTCTACAAACGTGGAAAAGTCCATGATTGCATCAGACGAAGGAGTTTCAAACATATCTGTATTCATAGAAATATGACTCTACTCGTCGTAATCCTCATCTTCGTTGTCATCATCCTGTAAAATGTAAGCATTGTAGGAGATCGGGATTTTTGAAATAAAGAGTATATAAATGAAGCTGCCTTCATCTTCTGCTAGCAATTCTGAAATACTCTTTTCTTCTTGTTTTTTCTGAACTTGCTTATTTATCCCTTTTTCTTCTGCTTGCTTTGGTTGAATTTATCAAGACGTTGCAAATCATGAATAAGTTAAAGTAGCAATTCTTGAATATCGTCCGGTTTGATTTAGTCTCTATCTCAAAGCTTGCTTATAACTTTAAGAAATCTCTACCGTAGCGCTAAAGCCCATTCACTTTCTTTAGGAGGTTATTTTTTTTATTGTAAATATGATCATACTTCTTCAAAAAAGCTTGTATAGCTTCCATGAGATCTTCTCTATCTTGCAACATTTCCATATCTGTTTATTGAGGAGATTGATGAATGACGAAATACTGCACGGGTTGGATTTGGTCAAAACCGGAAGAATTAGAATTATAGAAACTTTGGTTCATCGGTTGACATTCAAAAGTTGCATGAGGACACCCACAGTCTTCACAACAAAGATATTGATGTGGAAAACTTGGTGAAGTTTGTGGAAAATTATCAAGGTTTTGATAAAACGACCGATGTCCCTGATTGTAAACAAACGGAACATTGTGATGTACAATCGTAACCATAAAGGAGGCGTTCCTACATAACTTACAAGAAGAACATGGACATTCATATACATCACTCAGACATCCCACAAAGACACAGATGAATTGTACGGATGATTCCATTAGAATTAAACAGTTGTGAGAAAAAGAAGAATATTTTTTGAATTTTTTTCTATATAAAAACAAACACAAAAGTTTTTGGTAACCGAAAGTCAAAATACACACTAGCTCCCTTAAATACCACAAAGAAGCGAAAGGAGGGGTAAAGCGCGAGCTTAATAAAAATCATCTCCTTCAGGTCGAAGATCCGCCGGATCGACCCCTCTTATACCACACTTATATGTTAGAAAACCTAAAGATGACCGTTTAATAAACAAATTACAACTCATTTCTCTTGATGGTTTTTAAAAAAATGAATTAATTACATACTAATATTTTAAATATATAAATTTAATAAATATAATATAAATGATTATATAAGATATATATATGTAATATATAAATGTAAAACAGAAAATATTCACAAAAATAATAATAATTCACGAGGAAGGGTCCTTCAAAAAACAATTTCAAACATAAACTTTAAAAGTCATACCACAGCCACCCCGACAACGGCTCTAAAAATTGATTGATGTCAATAGATATAATATATATATATATATAATATAATATAAAATATATAAAATACTATATATATATATAAAATAAACAATATCAATATATATTGCAAATATATAGTAAATAAACTAGTCTAATCGTAAATAACTTTTAACAAAAGCAATAAACCAATTCACAAATAAAATATAATTCCGGAAGTATCGACTTCGAAAGTAACCCCTTCTAGTCGTTTCCCGGGTCGTTTTTGATCCGACGAGGCGTGAATTGAACTTCGAGTTGAAGCTTGAGATCGGGATTTTGAATAGTTCAATATTTTTGATTTGGTTTCTATTTCTACAAACAAAATATAAAAGCATAAAAAAAAACAATTTAACAATTAAGGCAATTACAATTCTAAATTAAAAACGTTAACGAAATTAAAAAAACGCGACAAATTAAGCAACTAAATCAAGTTTTAACCCTAATGATAATGGCAAAAATAAACATGGCAATTACAATTCAAACATGCAAGAAAAAAAAGATGCTAACCGAATTCTCAAACGATTGGCCTTAAAATTGAAAACAATTTTCAAAAAGATATTAATTACTAAATCAAAGCATAACCATTCTTAGGGATTTTGCCCGTTTAAAAAAATACATAAATCAAAATAATATTTTGTCAAAACTATTATCAAAATCACTTTTCTTTAAGAATCCACACTTAAACTCACGTTTACTACGTACACATATTAACAAGCGTACAAAAACTACCGCAAAATCCTGGAAACTAAGCGTAACAATATAGCGATAACTGCGCTACGGATTAATAACTAAAGCAACAAAAATAATAACTAAGCTAAAATGCGATACGCAAAAAAAAAATAATAAAATGAGATAGAAAAGATGAAACCCGGAGTTAGCTCGGCGGAACCCAGAGACATAGATATGAACCATAACTTCAAAGTGCGCAATAAAACCTGAACTAAATCGCAAAACCCAAACCATAATGCCATAATTCCAACTGCAATACTCTAAACCGAAATATATAATAAACCAGAATCATTTTATCAATCGAAACCTTCGTTGCAAATCAAAAACAAAAAGTATACAATAGAATAATAGAAATTCATAAGAAACAACAATTTAATCTACTCTTTTAAACAAAATCTATCCTATGAAATTAAACAAAGGGAAAGAAAAAACAAAAAAAAAAAAAAAAAAAAAAAAATAAAAATACGAAAAGAATAGACGAAAGAAAAGAGATATCTAAAGATTCATTATTGAATCTGCTGCCCAACTACTTAACTTCGAAATAAAAAAACAAAAGAAAAGAAGTAAATTTACTACTCTTTATTATACACCTCCGAATGCAGAAATAAAATGAAAGATGTAGATGTCGGTCCCCTCTTTACATCAAGAACTAAAAATGAAAGTTTGACAACTAATTTAATGATTCAACTACTAAGAAATGAAATGAGATAAGATGGTAACCGACCACAAAGAGGTGGTGTCGGCTCCTTTATCCAACGATATGAAAAAAATACAAGATATGAAAAAGATGATTAACAAAAAAAAAAAGATGTCCCTCAATCTCTGTTGCTGCGTTTATTTATAAGGTAAGAGTGTGGGGCATTTCTTTTACTTGGACTTGGGCCTGACGTTATACTCTTCAAACTAGTGGACTTGGGCCTCATTTCTTTTGTTAAGTATTTAGTCTTGAGCATTAATAAGTATGGGTCGGTCATAAACAACAAATAAATGGACTTCGGGCCGTGCCCAAAAAAATATGAGGCACCGTCGAACATGTTTTTCTTCTTTTTGTGAAAATATCCGATTCCTGCACAGTAAACAAAACAAGCAATATATTTGCATTTTAATCGTTTTGGTCATTTAAACTCATTTTATTTAGGAAAAGATATGTGTATTTAAGCACATACCAGTACCTAAAACAAGTTTTAAGTCACCTTCTAATTAGATTCTAAGTGTTAATGAAATTTAGCCTTTTGTTTCCTTTAAGTATGATTGAATCTGTTTGATTAAGTGAAAACTACGAATTCGGTCACTATTGAAAACTGCGAGTTCGGTCACTATTGATAAACTGCGAGTTCGGTCAATAATCCACACTGCGAGTTCGGTCAATAATACTAACTGCGAGTTCGGTCAGTAATGCTAACTGCGAGATCGGTAAGTAATGCTAACTGCGAATTCGGTCACTAAGGCAAACTGCGAGTTCGGTCACTAAAGCTAACTGCGAATTCGATCACTAAAGCAAACTGCGAGTTCGGTCACTAAAGCTAACTGCGAATTCGATCAGGTAAAGCACCTCGAATTCGTTTATACAAAACACTGGCCAATTCGATTATTGATACTCAAAATGTTTTGCAAACATTTACGACTTCAAAAAATCAATCAGAACAGCATCATAGAGTTCACATGAACATTTTTTAGCATCTCACAAATACAGATTCGAGCAAAAATATCAAAAACGAGCAAGAATCCTTGAACATTCAAAATTACCCATGGGAATACGCTTAAGATATAGATTTTAGACCACAAACATAATCATATAATCATATAAAACATGTCATTCACAAAACCCACAATCTTTTCTCTTTAGAACTCAAGAACATATATTTTCGGACATACAAAATTAAGCAAATCCACTCAATAGTTATCCTTATTAAAAACTGATATACACGAATCATTAACACCCTAATATGACCCCTCTATCAATTTTCGTTTTCATTCAGTTTTAATTTTGAAGAACCCTAATTTGATTTTTAGGGTTTTTGATCATAAAACCTTGTAAAAATAAAATTCTTTCGAGATGTAGGAAATCAGAACAGTGAAAGATCAATGTTTAAGATAATAACTTAAGCTCGATTTGAATGGCAATGGTGACTAGAATATGGCGATTTCGAGTAGGGTTTTTAAGAAAAAAAAAAATAAGAGTTGTGTTTTGTGTGTGTGTTTAAAAACAGTGAGGGGGTTGTTTGTGTATAAGACCAGTTTTGTTTTATGCACAAATACCCCCTTTACTTTAAAAACCTTTGCTACTTATCAAAAATAAGTTATTTAGGTCATGTTTAATAACAAGTTGGCATCAAAAGTCCCGTAGTTTTAACTAGCATACCTAACAACCTTAAATTTGTGTCACATAATCTCTCAAATCACAAACAAAAACAATATAGGCACACAAAAGCTAAACTTAATAACTTCCTAAGGAATAGATATATAATTAATTCATTAAAAACCTTAATTCCCTTATATCAAGTGACTTACTGAAAAGATTATGGACATTTTCTTTCCCCTCAACATGACCCGATTTTCTATTTAAAGAGCTGTATTACATTGTTTGAAAGTCGAATGTCTTTAAAAACATATTCTGATGACTTTAATTTTTTATTTTTGAAAATCTAACACCATGAAATAAGCTTCTCTTAATTTAACACATCGCACTGACACGTACACTTATGGATTATAGGAAGCACGAGTTGTGTTGCAAAGTAAATACATGCCTTTGCATGGTCATAAAGTAGACCATGCCCGAGAATAAATTCTCGTTGAGAGGTCAAGTTTTCTTTTTGAAATACTTGCCTTTAAGATGATGATCGGGTTTCTATCTGAAATAATAACAAGCCATTTTTAGCATGTTTAGAAAACTTTTGGAACTTCTGCTCAAACTTCATTTACAACCTCGTATCAGTATTAAATGACATTTTTAAGACCGTAAAAGTATCGAATAATTAAAGACATACCGCCAACCAAATCCCCTCCTGCATTATTACCTATTTTTATAATTTTCTCTTTTTTTAATTTTTTTTGGTTTTAAAGATTTTATATTTTTGTATTTTGTTTTTATAAAAATTTTCTAAAAATGAAAAATCTTTTTGGTTTTTCTGGTATTTAATATATATACATATACATGATATTTGAATAGATACCACCACTATTCTTCATCTTCATCTGCCAATAGTTTCAGGGTCTCCGACGTAAAACTTCGCATTCCCAGCTTGTTGATAAGAAATTCAATTCTTTCTCTGCAAAGAGCTTTAGTGAGGATGTCCGCCAACTCATATTCCATATTGACAAAGTAAAGTTCCACTACTCCGTTCTCAACTTGCTCTTTTATGAAGTGGAATCGGATGTTAATATGTTTTGATCGAGAATGTTGAACATTGTTGCAACATATATAAGGCAATAGCGCTTTTGTTAGCAAAGTACATTGGAATTTTATTGAACCCAAGGCCATAGTCGGTAAGCTGTGATCTCATCCAAAGGACTTGAGCACAATAGCCAGACAAGGCAATATATTCAGCTTCTGTACTGGATATCGCAGCGCTTTTCTGCCTTTTTAATGACCAACTAATAAGCCTCTCTCCTAATAATGGCATACATCTAAATGTACTTCGTCTAGTATCTTGGCAACCCGCATGATCAGTGTCTGCATAAGCTGTTAGAGCAATAGAAGAGTCCTTTAGATACCAGAGTCCCCTATTAACGGTTACTCTTAGGTATTTAAAGATTCTTTTTATAGCATGTAAGTGCTTTTCGGTAGGCTTTGCCTGATACCGGGCACACATGCATACATCAAATGTAAGGTCTGGTCTACTGGCTGTGAGATACATAAGGGTACCCATCATTCCACGATAGTGTGTAGGGTCAACGGATTTCCCTTGTGTATCTTCATCCAGTATGGATTTCTCCACCATGGGAGTATCCACGGGGTCACTAGATTCCATACCATATTTTTTCAAAGATTCTAGAGCATATTTAGACTGGTTTATAAAGATGCCTCTAGGACTTTGTGAAATCTGTAGTCCTAGAAAAAATGATATTTTTCCCATCATCGACATCTTAAACTTTGAGCACATTATTTTTGAAAATTGATCACATAGTTCAAGTGTAGTAGACGTAAAAATTATATCATCAACATAGATTTGTACCAGGAGAATATATTTGCCTTGTCTTCTGATGAACAATGTGGGATCCACGGTTCCTTTAGAGAATTCCTGAGAGAGTAGAAACTTTGACAAAAGATCATACCACGTGCGAGGAGCTTGTTTCAACCCATAAAGAGCCTTTTTAAGCTTATACACATGATTCGAATTGTCTTGATCCACAAACCTGTCCGGTTGGCTGACATAAACTTCTTCGCGTAGAATGCCGTTTAAGAATGCCGTCTGAACATCCATTTGGTAGACGATCATATTTATGTGAGCAGCATGTGCGAGGAAAATTCAAATTGCATCAAGTCTAGCCACTGGAGCACAAGATTCCTCAAAATCAATTCCCTTTTCTTAACGGTAACCACTAGCAACCAAACAAGCCTTGTTCTTTAGAATGCCTCCTAATTCATCAAGTTTTACCTTGTAGATCCATTTTAAAGTAATAACATACCTTTATCTGGACGAGGAACAAGTTCCCAAACTTTAAGACGTTCAAATTCATTCAGCTCCTTTTGCATTGCTTCAATCTAACATGCTTGAGTTAATGCGTCTTTATAGTTTTTTGGTTCAACTGATGTGAGAAAGGCATCGTAGTAACAAAATAAGGCTTGTTCATGAAGTTGGAGTCTTGTGGAAACAGGTCTTTCGAGTTCACCGATGATGTTGTCTAAAGGATGATCCTTGGTCCATTTGGTAACGTGTTCTGAGTTAGGAGCAGCAGTGTGCACAACAGTGGGAATAACATCCGAAGAAGAAGATGCTTCAGAATTGTTTTTTGGAATTGGAATACCAAAGAATAGATCGTTATTCATGTGTGCAATATCTAAGTCATTATTGTCTTCTTCAATATCGTTAGGAATGATAGGAGATTGAGTTTCGGGTGTTGTTTGTGAGTTACTAGTTGATGGTGCATCTTGGTCAACAGTTGTTGAGGAAGGTGAATCAGTTGATACAGCGGTTCTGGAGCAACTACTTCAGCAATTGGAGTAATGACTTCAGGGGCTGGGTGATCAACACTTGATGGAGGGTTGAGTAATTCATCAAACAGCGATTAAAACAAAATATCCCAATCAGTTCTTGAAGGTGGTACAAACGGTGTTGAAGGAGGAGGGTTTGACACGAGTCCTGAACTGATTGTTACAGGAGTCATTTCATGAAGTGCGGGTCCTAAACTGCTGTGTTCAGAAGCCATCGCTGTCAGCTTATCAAAATCTACATGAATTGTTTTGATGATTCGTCTGGTATATCGGTTGTAAATTCGAAGTACTTTCTTTGTGGGTGCATAGCCAATGAAAATACCAATATCAGCATTCGGTTGTAACTTGCCCAAGTTCTCACTATCATTTGTCGGATAACAGAGTGCACAAAATACATGGAAAATGATAAATCGAGAAGTTTGTCATGTAAAAGCTCATATGGTATTTTTCCGTGACGAAGACATATGATGGAACAATTTTGGGTGTAACATGCGGTAACAACTGCTTCTGCCCATAAGAATAACAAAGCTTTTGCATAAATCAACATTGTGCAGGCAGCTTTAATTAGCGTACGATTACGTCTTTCAGCGACACCATTTTGCTGTGGATAGCGAGCAACAAATGTTTCATGAGAGATGCCAACCTTCTCATAATATTTCAATCCTGCAAAAGTCTGATTAACAAATTCAGTTCTACGTCTATTCTGATTCTTCGGACCATGTAACTCCCCACACACTTACCTACTCCTACTACTTACTACTATCCCTACTTACCTCCCACTACTATACTGTGGTACCACTTACTACACCCTCCTTAACCTCCCCTCTAGGCTCCTTAAACACTTAACTACTAGGCCTTTACTCCCTACCCCAAACTCATCCCTTTTAACCACACCTTTAAAACACTCTATCCCCTTAACTAAATCTTACCTAAGCTTCCGCCCGCTAGCACCCTGGAATTACCCTACTTACTATCCTCTCCTCCCTACCTTATCTAATCATACCCTACTTAAACACTTAACTCTCTCTATACTGAATCCTACATACCTTACACCATCTTCACACTCTTACACCTACCTAACCCTGTACAAGCCTCCTACTTTAACCTACCTACGCTGCTTACTAACCTACTACCTAACTTACCCGCCATACCTAACTCTCTAACCTTACTTCCCTTTCACCACCTACTTTCTTCTTACTACTATCTTACTGTACGCGTGTCATACTGTACTACTTCCTTTACTCCGTTTACTACACAAACTAAACTCTCCCTCCTTCTTAACCTGCCCCTCCCAACTACTAAAACGCCCCTACATAACTACCTACTTACTAACTAAACCTACCCTCCTCCTTCGCCACAACCTACTACTATAAACCCTCTACCCTAACCTACAACTACCCTACTCTCTAACTTACAAAAACTTTAAAAAAGCTGCACTGTATAACTTGAGAAGTTGATTAAGAAATTTGGTAGCTTCAGTCTTTTGACCTTAAGCATTTTACCCATTAAAATCGAAGTAAACATCGACAATGACAGTGATGTACTTATGTCCATTAACACTTGCGACACTCATTGGTCCCACAAAGATCCATGTGCAAGAAGATAGAGTTTTTTTGGTTGGTGTCTTTAGATTTAGGTTTGTGGGGTTTCTTATTACTTTTCACCATTGGATCCAATCAGAACCTATAGAAGGGAAAATCACTACAGATGGTCCTTTTCAATTTTAGCTAGGGAGACCTCGAACAAGATCGGTCTAGCAAAATGGTTGATTGCCACCAAAGTTTCATATGAGATAGACTCGGTGCCACAGCAGACTTTAATCTTTTAGCCTTTAAAACAAGAGACATATAGGAGGGACGCCATAACTATCTCCAAGAGACAGAGTTATAGCAGATTGTTGCCTCGAGATCCAGTCATAGATCAAACACCTTCTAGATTACGAACGAAGCATGTGTCTAGGCTGACGAAAAGCAACTCAAGTTCGACATCACAGAATATCGCCCCAAACAGGTAGAAAAATTGTGTCCAAGTCCTTCCTTAGTAAAACCCTTAAATTGTAATGTTCCCAATCTCAAAATCACCATATCCCAATATTCTTTGCCACGTGGATCCATTTCTGAATTTTGACAGTACCATAAAAATTTATTTGGCCGAATTGGTTGAGTTGAGAGCAATAACTCCGGTCATATGCTTTGAGCAGCCGAAGACCAAATACCAAGTAACAATTGGAAACCGACCCACATTCTCAAAAAGTAAGATGGAAAATCAGAAACTATGATCCCCAAGATTTTGGGTCCTTTTGTTTAGCAGATAAAGATTTACTATTCTTAGTTTGCTAACAGGTAGGGGGCAGGAACATAGTTTAAGATTTCTTAGGTTTTCTGAGTAAACAATGTTACCACATGCTTAGGTGTACACTTCTAAAGGCATTTCAGTTGGTGTCGCTACGGGGCACTTCAACCAGTTTGTGGTTTATCCTAGTTAAAAGGGCACACTTTTCCTATTAATAGTGAAGGTCCGACTAGTAGGTCTCCAAGTGTATCCAATATTTGTGAACACTTTTCCTGTTGGTTTCCAAACTTTTCTCTTTGAACTTTTCTTAACAGATTTAGATTTAACGAGCATTCACATCATTGATAAAATCAAGAACACACAAATCATGATTATCAGAAAGCATGCAACCTTACACCTAACCACATACAAAGAGGATTAGGAATTCGCATAAGCTTTGAATGCTGTAAACAATTGCAATTCCTTTAGGTCAACAACACTGTTCTTATTTTCAAACTAGATTTAACTGTCCCTAATGGTTAGCCTTCTACATTTAATTCTTATCTGAGTACTACTTGGAGTTCGCCAATCTTATCTTTTTTGTTAAGCCTGAAGGCTGTGATCCCGCTAGCACTAGTAGACTTTTTTACTCCTAAAGAAGACAACCATTAGGTTTTGTTAGAACTAAAGTTTGATGAAGAAGCTGTTTTTGTGTTTGTGTTTCCTGAGGATGTGACGGGCTCAGTGAATCTAACTCTTTTGTCCTTGTTCTTTGGGCTCATAACCACTAATTTATCACCTAAATTGTTGATGATAGGGCAAGTTTGTCCGACTATTATAAGCAACTCCTGAATTTGTTTTGGGGTATACTTACAAGTAAGTTAAAGTATTCATTTAGAGGATTTTGTGATTTTCCTTATCTACAATTTCCCTAGAATCACAACTTCTTCCTGAGTATGCTTAAGGTAAATCGGAGTGAGCTGACCTATTGTTCAACAATCTAGGGTTCAAATATCCCACATCAATCTTAAGCATTTATGGATTAATAGTGTGTTTGCAAACAACATTACTTAGCTTAATTCTTTTCCCTATAAGTTAGCTAATTCATTCCTTGAGATCCTTAATACCAAACTTATTTCTTGAAGACTAGCCATTTAAATCAAAGATTATACAGACGTTTAGATTGACATGTAATCATGTAAAATCATTACATTGTTCTTTTGATCGAATACTTGCTGTTTAATCGAGTCATAAGTCTTATAGGTCTGTTTCAATGCTCATTCTCAGCAATAAGCTTTGACACCCTATGATCCAATTCAATATTTATTGTGTTCAATCTCCTCTATGGTCATTTTTTAATCTTATCCTCATTTTATTTTTACCCTTAGATATTTAATCATCTCTTTTCAACATCTTTATGACTGTGTCTTTTGTTTATTTTTTTTTCTTTTATTTATTTTTTCTTTTTTTCTCTTTCTTTTATTTTTTTTATTTATTTTGTATATTTGTCAAGTCTTTCTTTTTTATGTAATCTTTTATTTTTCTTTTGATTTTTCTTTTTATAAATTTTTGTCTTTTTTTATTCATAATTTACCCTTTTATGGATATTTTTCTAATAGTCTTGTTTTCTTTTCTTTTTTTATTTTATGGTCTTTCTTGTTGTCTTAGTCTTTTTTAGTATTCTTTTTTTTTTTTGTCTTTATTTTCTTCTTTATATTTTATGTTTTATTTGTTTCTTTCTTTCTGTGTTTCCTTTTTTTTTGTCTAAATGGACTTTTTCTTTTGCTCATAGACTGAGACTTTTTTAATTCAAATAAATTCAAAATATTATTGATTCAAAACTTGGAGCCAATGTGATTTGAAACAAATTGTCCCTTGAAAAATTTCCTTGATTAAGTTGATGCCAACTTCTAAACGATGCAATGTTTTCAAGGAATGATAAAAACTTCTGAACAATTATCGTAAGTCTCTTTTTCAATGAATCCTTTTTATTAAGAAGCTCACCTCCAGTTTTGAGAAACTTTTTTACATTCATGCATATTCACAGAAGCATTATCCACAGAAGAATTCATAATTATGTTCACTATATTTTGTTAATGACTTGTTTCAAGAGTCGTTGTATCGTTAAAAACTGAATTCATTTAAACTTCAAATGTTTTTTTACTCTAAACATGTTTGTTCCCACCAGCCTGTTCCATTGATGAAAATACATTTTGGACTTCAAAAGTTCATCAAATCAAATATTGATCGAAAATGTGTTGAAAGTTCCTATCAGAGCTTTTACAAATGGAATTATTTCATCCCTAAAACAAGCTTTTGTATGTTCGAACCCCCACGAGCCCTCAGTGATAGCTGTGGCCATGGTTTTCTTTGACAACCACGTCAAAACCAGCAAGATGGTATTTAAGTTTCTTCAAACTCGTATTAATTATGCTGACTTTAGGGAGTTATTTTGGAACCTCAACTTTGGTGGGTCTACTAGAAAGAGTGGGATCTAAAGAATTCATAGAATTCTGAGACCAAAAGGCTTGTTCAGTAGATAATTCAGTTTGTGGAACAAATTGTGTTTCAAAATCTTGAGAAAGTTGGTTAAGAACAGCATAATCGACTTGTGTAGTATTAACTTTCTTTTCTAACATCATAGGATACTTTTGTTTTAAAGCATTTTTGAACGACTCTCTTCAGCAAGTATTAGGGTCTCTTTGGAGTCAGGAATCACAATAGTACTAGTATTCTTAATGACATTACCATCATAAAGCTTTGGTTCCAACTGCTGAGCTTTCTTCAGATAGAAAGGATTTTGAAAACCTAGAGCTTTTTTAGTGGTATGATCATAGAAAAACTGAGGTTTCGTCAACATGTGAACATTTTGTGCAGATTGATCTCTTTTAAAAACAATATTATCTAGCTGTTTGATCCTCTTTTCTAAAGCAATCTCTCTATCAATGTTCCCCGATTCTTCTTTCTTAAAATCATTTTTGAGAAGAGTAACTGTTTGCATTAAAGATTCCTTTTCTTTTAAATGTTCATAAAGAGTTTGTTTAAGACGATCAATCTCTACAGACTGTGCACTTAAATCTGAAACATTATCATTACTCATTAAATCAACATTTTGTCCTTCTTTCAAAACTTTAACCTGTTCCTTATATCTTTCAAGCTCAACAGTTAAAGTATCATTGACACTTTTATTGTCCAAATTTATCTTGGTACAATTAACTACTTGGGTTTTTCATTATTGTTCAATTCACAGATTCATTCAGTGCATCTTGTTGTGCAGATGAGTTAGAATTCTGAACAGTTGCCTGTTGTGATTCTATCACATATTGAGAATAAGGAATGATGCTATCACTAGTTATTTCAGTCTCTGAATGGTTCACAACATTTGACTGTTCAGAAGACGGCATCGCCTGCACAACTTGATTAATTATATTGTTATCCACATTATCATGATTGTGTACCTCAACGAGAGCATCTGAACCATAATGAGATAAATTTGCCATGAGGGCAACTTTGACAGTGTTGAGTTCATCACAATCAGAGTCATATCATCCAAATCATCGGCTTGATAAGCACCATTGTGAGTAATGACGGTCTGTGTTGCTTGACCTTCTGCAATTTCTAGATCTACAAAAAATGCTAGCTCTTCCTCATGTAGAATTTGACCATTTGTTTGAGCTTGAACCAGCAACACTTTATCCTTAAACCATGAATTACATTCCCGTTCGTTTTGGTATTAAGTGCACTATGTTTAGACATGTCTGTCCTTCCCCCTTGCAGTTGTAACAAATAACAGTCCTTTGGTATCCGTTCCCAGAATTACTTCGCACTCGCATCCTGTAGAGTAGCCTTGTAGTACCGCAACAAAAGAAGTTCGTCTCCACCCCTGAACTGGTTGTAGAGTCACTCTGCCATCATTAATTGTTCGCATTGTTGCCAAGCTGGTTTGATGAATTCTGAGCTGGTTTACATTAGTAGTAGGGATAGTAGGAAGTGACAACAAAGCAAATCAAGAAAACATCATGTGATTTATTTGCATCAATAGGATACTTTCACCTTTGGTGAACACTGTAACACTAAAACCTGAGTCTAGTTGGGACATTCAGGTGTGTTAATTGTAGAGCATATTCCAATTGAGGGAGTATGATGATGAGAATAAACGGTGTGGTGAACTATTGATTGATAATCATTGGATGGATAAGTGATTGAAAGAGGTGTTGATGATTGATTGTTTGAGTATGGTTGAGACTGATAAGGCGAACCATGCTGTGGAGACTAATAGTGAAACTTATGGTTGAAATTGAGAGTTTTGGTATGAGTTCTGATGAGTTGGATAAAAAGACTAGGTCATCTGATGGGTTGCAACCAAAGCAAGCGGATCTTAAGTTGAGTTTCAGCATAAACGAACTTTAAACAAACTTCATTTGCATGAAATTCGTGTTGTCCCAAATAAGCATGAAGCTGATCAATATTAGTTGTGTGCAAATCCTGAACTAGTTTGACATCAGTCATAAATTTGCTTCACTTAGGAGGAAGAGTATTCAAAAACTTGGTGTTCACTTGAAATTGTTCCAGTTTCACATTGTAGATGTTCATGTCATTGAGTAGGAGTAAAAATCTCAAGTATAAATTACGTAGTGTTTCCCCCTTCTTATAAGCAAACTTATCGAATTCATCATATAGTTTACACTCTCTTTCCTGTTTCGTCAATGAAGTTCCTTACATGAGAAGTTGAATTCTTTCCCAAAGTTCCTTGGCAATTCGATGATTGCTAACAAGTGCATAGACCTCTGGTGGTAATCCTTGGAGAATGATATTTGTTGCTTTGACATCACAATGAGCTTGAATTGTTTCCGTAGCAGATAACTCAGAATATTTCTTTGGTCTAGTCACTCCATTCTCCTCAATCGTAGGCCAGATGAGTGGACCATTTTCAACGGATTCAAGGATAATTCGTCCATGTTGTCTATTCATTATGTATAGCTCCATTATGCTTTTCCAAGAATCGTACATATCTTTTTCCAACATAGGTGGACGATTGTCAGCACCCGAAAGAATCGCTTTGTCAGCAAGAGTCGTCATTGTGAAAGTTGTATGTTAAAAGATTACTTGTTTGATCGAACGGTGATTGAAAGTAATTGTGTTGTTATGAGTTATCTTTTGTGTGTTTTATGTCTTGAAAGTTATACGGGATTTTACAATTCTTGACAAAACCAGGATAACAATGAATGTTTCATGGGATTTTACAAGTCACAGAAATAAACCGTATGATTTTGTTTTAGCAATTTGAGTTTTAAACTTTACTTGCGAATTCAGTTGTCAAAGTATATTGCTAATTAGGTTACCAAAGAAAGTATTACGAATTCGGTTGCTACAGAAAACTGCCAATTCGGTTAACACAAGAAATCTGCCAATTCAAATAATACTAGAAATCTGCCAATTCGGTTATCACATGGAAATCTGCTAATCCGGTTGAAACTAGAAAACTGCCAATTCGGTTAACACTGAAAATCTGCTAATTCGGTTGAAACTAGAAAACTGCTAATTCGGATAACACTTGGAATTGCGAATTCGGTTGAAACTTCAAGCTGCTAATTCGGTTGAAACTAGACAACTGCTAATTCGGTTACAACAGAAAAACTGCTAGTTTGGTTGACAAAAGAAGCTGCTAATTCGGTTACAACTATGACGAAACTCAAATTTTCAAAAACACAAAGAGACACATTTTTTATTGTTTTTTCCTAAATTTTATTGTACAACTAGTATTTCTAAGCCTATAGGTACCTTAAAACTGCAAACTTTATGGTTTTTAAGCCAAAAATTTTGAAATCAAGATTTGTACTTTTTAAAGCTTTTCGAATACAAAAGATGAACAAAATTGATGTTTTTCTTAAATCTAAGCTTGTACACCTATATCTTAAAGATACTAGATCAGATTTACCAAGGTAAATGATCCTTTAGTGTACACAAAAGCTTCAAACACAAAAAAAAAGAAATGATGTACGATTTTGAAAAGAAAAAATGAACCAAACAAAACAAACATAAAAAATAAACAAATAACTCCTTGGCTCTTGATATCAATTGTAGAACCATCAAATAACATACATGGAAAGAGGAAGAGAGGTGGTTTAAAGAGAGAGTGGTTGGATGAACATTTTAGAGAGAGAAAGAAACATAAGAGAAAACTTGTAATATGTCTGTGAAAATGATGAACAACCAATACCATTTCCATGGCATGGAAAGGGTTTAAATACCACCATTGTGGCCGGCCATGGAGAGCTTGTGGGATTTCCATGGGCCTTTTGGCCCAATTAGATTACTAACATAACACTTGACTAACTACGGGCTTTAACTAACTATTATTGGTAGTGACCGATACTTTTCATGTTTCTAACAAAGGCTACAAAAGTGTATCTCACTATCCACTATTAAAGCAAAATTTACTGCTTCCATAGAAACTGCGAAAGAGTTATTGTGGATGAAGCGTTTTAAATAAGAGCTTGGGTTTAAGCAAGAAAGTTATGTGATTTTATATGATAGTTAGAGTTCTATACATCTTTTTAAAAATTCAAGTTTCCATTCTAAGTCGAAGCATATGGATGTGAGGTACCATTGGATTCATGATGCATTGGAATCCAAGTTGTTCAACATTGAAAAAGTCTACACGGATTTGAATGGTGCTGATATGATGATAAAGAGTTTGCACATAAATAAACATGATACTTGCTATGAGATTACAGGTATGATGGAATCCTAAACGTAGTTGGGAGGAGGAGTTTGTTGGGTTGGGCTTCGCATCTACTTGGGTTGCCTTTGTAGTTGCCATGTTTTTTGTATTTTGAGTATGGACTTGTTGAACATTGGATCAAGTCTTAGGCCCGCTAGTTTAACCATATTGGAAGGGTTATATATTGGAAAAATGCTACTGGAAGTCATGAATGTGAGGGAGAGACATACAAATAGAAAAAAAGAGATTTTCTTAGGGTTTACTCAGTTTTCGTCTAACTTTGCGCATTCTAGGTAGAATCACTCGTACGACTTCGTCAACCGTTAGATATCTACGAAAATTGGGTTGTAGCTTCACAACACATAGGTCTTCAGTTTGGATGGTCAGGATCGTCATTGTAGACTTCTACATAGGTCTGTAGTGGTTCAAAGTTACTATAGTTTTTGGTTATCACAAGTAAGAGAGTTATATTGACTGTTCTGCATTTGTTAACTCTTTACAAAGTAGTATCAGAGCTTTTGGTTTGTTAGTGATTGTTTGGCTTGTGATTAACGATGGAGATTAATACTTCTAGAATGATTAATCTGAATGGTACTAACTATCATATATGGAAATCTAAGATGGAAGATCTTCTCTATGTTAAAGGATTTAATCAGCCAGTTTTTTCTTTGAAAAATCCCAAGAACAAGACCGATGATGATTGAACTTTGTTGCACCAACAAGTCTGTAGTTATATCAGACAATGGATGGATGACAACGTTTTGAATCATGTTGTTGGAGAGATACATGCACGTGCCCTGTGAACTAAACTTGAGCAACTTTATGCCTGAAAGACAAGTAATAATGAATTATTCTTGATTAAACAACTGATTAGTTTAAGATACCGTGATGGAACTGCCATGTCTGATCACTTGAATATTTTTCAAGGAGTCATTCACCAAATTTCTAAAATGGGAATTAAATTTGATGAAGAGGTTCAAGGTTTGTGACTACTTGGTACTTAACCTGGCTCATTGGAAACTCTTTGAACATCATTGTAAAATTCAGTACAAGATGGAATTATATCAATGGAGTTGGCCAAAAATAGTGTACTAAATGAGGAGATGAGAAGAAAGTCACAAGGGTCTTCTTCATATTCAGATGCTTTAGTTGTTAACGAGAGAGGTAGAAATTGGTATCGTGGTGAAGGAAATAGAGATAAGAGCAAAGGCAAGTCAAAAGGGAGAAGCAAGTCAAGAGGCAAATATGCAGATAAAGAGTGTCATTATTATGGTGTAAAAGGGCACATCAAAAGATAGTGCCTTAAGTTTAAAAGAGATAATAAAAATAACAATCATGGAAAAAATAAAGACCGAACAAGTGAAGAACATGCTGCTACAACTAAAGAATTTCTTATCGTCTATGAAGATGAGATGATCAGCTTGGTAGAAAATAAGGCAACTTGGGTGGTTGACAATGGTGCTTCGAGCCATGCTACCCCTTATAGAGACTTCTTTATTTCTAATACTCCTAGTGATTTTTGGAGGGTGAAGATGGGTAATGGTTTAACATTAAAAATTGTAGGTATTGGTGATGTTTGCTTAGAGACCAGTGTTAACATGAGACTTGTTCTTAGAGGAATAAAACATATTCCAGATCTTCATTTAAATCTGATATCTGCAGGTAAGCTTAATGATGAAGGTTTTTGCAACACTTTTAATATTGGAAATTGGAGACTCTAAAGAGGTCTTATGGTTATGGCGAGAGGTCGAAAGTTCTCTACCCTTTAATTGACACAAGAAAAAATTTGTAAAGATATTATCAATGCTGTGGAGCTAGAAGACATGGTTGAGTTTTGGCATAAACGCCTATGTCACATGAGTGAAAAATGGATGACAACTGTAGTTAAAAGAAATGTTATTTTTGGATTAGAAAATGTGCATTTAAATAAGTGTTCTCATTGCTTTGCAGGAAAAAAAATTAAGTTCAATTCAAGAGTCACCCCCCGTCTAGAAAGGAAAACATACTTGATCTTGTATATTCTCATGTATGTGGTCCAATAAAGACTCAAACAGTTGGCAGTTCTCGTTATTTTGTGACCTTTATTGATGATCATTCGAAAAGTTATGGGTTTATACATTAAGGATAAAAGATCAAGCATTGGACGTGTTTAAAGAATTTCATGCATCTGTTGAAAGAGAGATGGGAAGAAAGTTGAAGTGCATTCGATCAAATAATGGATGTGAATATTCAAGCATATTTGATGTGTATTGCAAAGAGCTTGGCATTAGTCATCAGAAGACCCCACCAAAGACCCCTTAGTTGAATGAGATAGTTGAAAGAATGAATTGGACATTGGTAGAGAGAGTTTGATGTTTACTTTCTCATGCAAAACTTCTAGCTTCTTGTTGGATTGAAGCTTTAAGTACTGTTGTTCATGTACTTAATAAGTCACCTACCGTTCCTTTAAATTTTGAAGTGCCAAAAAAGGTTTGGACTGGTAAAGAAGTTTCTTATGATAATCTTTGATTTTTTGGGTGCACGCATATACCCAAGGATGAAAGGTCCAAGCTTAAAAGTAAGTCATGACAATATGTTTTTATTGGCTATGGTTTGGATAATTTTAGCTACAAGCTTTATGATCTCATTGAAAAGAAGGTGATCAGAAGTCGCAATGTAGGTTTTATGAAATATCAAACCATAGAAGACATTGACAAAGTGAAGAAATCAAATACAAAGTTCAATGAACATGATATTCCTTTTCAAGTTGATGAATAAAATAACTAGCATAATGAACAAGATGCTCCAATAAATCTTGATGATCAAGATAATCACAATGATGGACATGAAATTACTATACATCATTATGAACAAAATGAGCAACCAAATGTCCTAAATGATCAACATGATGAACAAGAAGCTCCTATACATGTTGATGAAGAACCTAATGTGGTTCAATCCGATGTGGTTCAACCAAGAAGATTTATTAAACAATAAGATCTTGATTGATGACTAGTGTGTGAAGAGTAAGGTGTAACAATGTGTGTGTTTCTAGAGAGAAATTACCTAACTTGCCTTTTGATTAATTGATATTGATACAATTAACCATGGCATAAATACATTCCCAATTTATAGCCATCTTGGTTATTAAACTTTCCTAACTTGACACAAATAGTCCCTCCACATTTACAATAGTGCTAAGTAGATTATTTCCTTATTTCTAACATTCTTCCCCTAAATGATCTACTTTGGAACTATCCTTATTGTGTTTTTGATGACGACTTCTTCCTTATGCTTGTAAACTTTATTCTGAAGTAGCTCGCCATTTTCTTTTCTTTTGAAGCTCGAAAACACTGAGAATTCTTTATGAAAGCTAAGGATGACCTTGTAGTATATCTCTCTCGATATAATTCCCCCCTATATGATAGGATAGGTTTCGTTATCTCTAAAGGTATTAATTCTTCTCTCGAACTCAAAATCAGCATTCTTAAAAGCTAACTTGATTTTCTTTTGCAACTTGATTCTTTAAATGTAATCTTTATCTCTGAACTTGATCGTGATGTAGATTTCAATCACATAATGTTGTTGATGAAAGATCTTGAACACGATCAAATTAATTGAGTAATTCTTGGTAGAAGACTTAAACACTTGACTATATCCTTGAATCTTCATACTCTTTTAGCTCCCCTCAATCACATATCCATCTCTTGAAGTAATAAACTTTGATTGTTTGAAGACAATGTTGATATTCTTGAGAAGTAATTCCATGCAAATGTCAAACCGGCTATCTCGATCGATCTTTGAAGTTAATGAAATACTACAGCTTATTCAAAACACTTGATGAAGTAACCTCAATCATGAATATAAATCTTATCTTCTTAATCAAACTACTTTTACCATAACGATTTCTTTAATTTAATTTCTTTGCCAATTTCTTGATTTGTCCCATATATTATTGCTTATATCTTCTCCCCTTTTATATACTTGGATTGACCTTACATTTTCTCTCCAAATATACTTATATCTTTTTCTCCCTCATATTTGGCCAAAACAAAGCTTATATTTTCTCCCCTCATGATGATTTTGATTCATCGAGAGCATCATGATCATATAAGCTTCCAAAATAAGCTCCGGGTGAAGAATATCCTTTGAAGTTCATGAATTTGAAATCGAAATCATTTCTTTTCTCTCTAAGAATCAAACATTCTCCCCTTTATAAACATATTCCCCAAAATAACCCATAAGCTCTCTCAAACCATCAAACTTAGTTGCTATCATTCCTATGAAGGTTGAGAGATAACTTTTGTCGTTATAAGATTCGTTGAAGATGGTATACTTGTGAAAGGTAGAGATATTGTTGATGTATGTTGTAGAAGATGAACCATTCATCTTTTCTTATAAGCCTCTCATTTTTCAACTCTGACCTTTGTTTTGCTTATCATTCGATTCTTCTTCGTCATATTCTTGACACTTTTGACATGTTTATCATTTTTCGTTCATTCTTTTTCATTCAAAGCTTTATCTCATAAGTCCATTTGGCATACAATGCATGTTGATTTACACCTCAAACTCCATCACCTAGACCTAACTTTCCAAAATTATAAGGAAGACTCCGGGGTAGATCAATTCTGGTTCTGGAAGATCATAGGAGTATTTTGAGAGTAACTAAATCACACCGTGCAACTCAATCAACACACGCAAATATAATTCTTTTAGAAAGAATGTTCATGAAAATCATGATGAAAATCTGAAATCAAATTATTAGATTTCCATAAGATTAAGAGAATTTAGAATAAGCACTCTATCTGTTTTCGTATGTTGTGGCATTTCTTTTCTTGCATACTTTTCTCTGTTTCTTTTCATGTGTTTTTCTTGCTTTTGAAACACATGACATATACTTTCATTTTTTTTCAAGTATACGATTTCTCAATTATCTCTATCTATTTTCCTTACAAATCTCTCTTTCTATTTTTCATCATTGTTACAAACATCATATGAAGAAGAAAATTTTGATCTTTGAAAGTTTTCAATCATTGTAAAGACACTCCCTCTTAACATATGTCGAGAAACATTTTTAATACGAAGCTAAAAACGCAAAAATACGGATATGTTAAGATGAAATGTAAACAATTTACCATTTCCTTAACTTTCTGAAAACCATTTCAACAAAACATACGGACACTCTCCCTTGAAAAATACCGTATCTTCGATAAAACCTTTATGAGGGAGTTCCTCTTTTCACTACTGAGTCCTTTATTTCTTTAGACACTTTTCACAAAGAGTACATCGATTTGAAGACCTTTTTAAAATTGATTTTATCTTGAAAGTACCACATTTTAAAATTTCGAATCGACTGTATCTCATCAACTTGAGAGCATTGACTTTTTGACAACTTGATTTCATCTTGTTAGAGCCACATAAAATTTCTAAAAAATATTTCTCAATAACTCAAGTCAAAGAAAACTTCTCTTCTTTTTCAAAGATAAATACACTTATACGTACACTTTCTTTTCTTTAAATAATGGGTTATGTACTGACATGTACCAAGCCATCATTATAAGTTTGGGATTCATACTGAATATGTTTGAAATCCATTATAGAAACCTAAAATCTTTTTGTATTTTCTATAAAATTTGGTATAAAAGAAAATATTGTTGTCTTTTCTAAAATTTATAAAAAAATCTTTATGTACTTTTTATCAAATTTTATATAAAAGAAAATCTTTTTGTATTTTTTTTTATATTTTTTTGTATTTTTTTTAATTTTCTATATAAAAGAAAATCTTTTTGTCTTTTTATAATTTTATAAAGGAAAATCTTTTTGTATTTTCTAAATTTTTTATAAAAGAAGATCTTTTTGTATTTTCTAAAATTTATTAACAAAAATATTTCGCGGTAAAGAATTTAGGTTTCACGACTCATCATACCCAACTTCTTGACTAAAAATTTAAATCGAGCTTCAGGTAGAGATTTCGTGAATAAATCCGCAAGTTGATATTCAGTACCAAGGATATATAACTCTATCGTTCCTTTTTCAACATGATCCTTTATAAAATGATACCTCACATCATTGTGCTTTGTTCGAGTATGTTGTACCGGATTACACGAGATAGCAATTGCACTTTTTGAATCGCTGTAAATTAGTATTTTGTCGTAGAAGAAGCCATAGTCAGTCAATTGAGTACGCATCCACAAAACTTGAGCACAGCAGCCAGAAACAACAACATATTTAGATTCTGCTATAGAAATACACACGCAATTATGCTTTTTTGACGACCAACACACTAACTTGTCGCCTAAAAATTAAACACTGCCAGGTGTACTTTTTCGATTTAAATGACACCTTGCATGATCTAAGTCTGAGTAGGCAGTTAGATTAAAGCCACAATCTTTCATATACCAAAGGCCTAAATTAATAGTCCTTTTGAGATATCGAAAGATCCTTTTGACGGTTGACACATGATGTTCATTTAGGTTTGCTTGATAGCTAGCACACATACATGTTCCAAACATTATATCTGGCCTACTTGAAGTAAGATACTTCAACGATCCAATCATGCTACGATAATCAGTATGATCAACTAGTTTTCCAGCTAAATCAAGTTTGAGTTTAGCTTGTTCAACCATGAAAGTGGGAACTGTATCATCCCCCCCCCCCCCCCCCACCGCCCCCCCCCCCCACCTCCCCCCCCACCCCCCCCCCCCAACCCCCCCCCCCACCCCCCCACACCCCCCCCCCCACCCCCCCCCCCCCCCCCCCCCCCCCCCCCCCCCCCCCCCCCCCCCCCCCCCCCCCCCCCCCCCCCCCCCCCCCCAACCCCCCCCCCCCCCACCCCCCCCACCCCCCCCCCCCCCACCCCCCCCCCCACCCCCCCCCCCCCCCCCCCTCCCCCCCCCCCACCCCCCCCCCCACCCCCCGCCCCACCCCCCCCCCCCCCCAACCCCACCCCCCACCCCCCCCCCCCCACCCCCCCCCCGTCCCCCCCCCCCTCCCCCCCCCCCCCGCCCACCAAACCCCCCACCCCCACCCCCCCCCCCCCACAACACACCACCCCCCTCCCCCCCCCCCCCCCCCCCCCCCCCCACCCCCCCCTCCCCCCCCCCCCCCTCCACCCCCCCCCCCCCCCCCCCCCACCCCCCCACCCCCCACCCCCTCCCCCCCCCTCCCCCCCACTACCCCCCCCCCCCCCCCCCCCCCCTCACCCCCCCCCCCCCCCCCCCCCCACCTCCCCCCCCCCCACCCCCCCCCCCCACCCTCCCCCCCACACAGCCCCCCACCTCCCCCACACCCCCCAATTTGTCTACCCAATTTTTATACAAGGAAGATTGCTTATAATGTAAATACTCCAATAAATATAACAAAAATATATTCGCGAACAGAATTTAGGAGTATTCACGACACATCATACCCAACTTCTTGACTAAAAATTTAAACGACTCAGTTTTTATAAGAGATATCGTGAATAAATCCGCAAGTTGATATTCCGTACCAAGATTATATAATCTATCGTTCTTTTTCCAACATGATCCTTTAATAAAAGATACCTCACCTCATTGTGCTTTTTCGAGTATGTTGTACCGGAATACACGAGATAGCAATTGGCACTTTGAATCGCTGAAAATTAGTATTTTGTCGTAGAAGAAAGCACATATTCAGTTCAATTGATACGCATCCACCAAACTTGAGTCACAGAGCCAAAACACCAACATATTTAGATTCTGCTATAGAAAACAACGCAATTAAGCTTTTTGACGCCAACACAACTAACTTGTCGCCTAAAAATTCAACACTGCCAGGTGTACGTTTTCGATTTAAATGACACCTTGCATGATCTAAGTCTGAGTCAGACGAAAACGTAAAAAACACTAGTAAAAAGATAAAGAAACAAAAATGAAAGAAGTACTTCAAGAGAAAAAAAAACAAATTGCCTTCTTCTTTGCAGATGAAGAGCTTAGATGCACCTCTTCTTCTGCAGACATGGTTCACAGATGAAGAGGTAAAACCTCTGAAAAAACAAACGAAACCTAAGTTTATAGTTCAAGTCATATTTAAAACATACTGGTATAAAAAAAATTATGGTGTAAATATTATGAGATAATTAAACTTGTATTTCTAAAAAGACATATAGCAAAATCAAAAATAAATAAACAAAGAAAAAAGTTAGATAATCCATGTGCCAATTACATCTAAACATACGAGCTAGAATAACAATTCATTTTCCATACTTTTTGTTAGATATTAGAAAAAGACTCGGTCACCCCGTGTATTTTACTGTTTATTATAGCTCGTAGCTGAATAGTTAATAGTACGTTTTTCGGTTTTAAGTCGGGTACGAATACCCGGTATATTGTAAGTACTATATATAGCCTCTTCCAACTTTGGAAGAAAAAAGCTAGTCATTATTTCATTTCATAGAAAACACTTTCTCTCTCTAAGATATTCTCTCTCAAGTGTTTCTCTCTCTAGAAACTAGCCAGATCCAAGAATCGACCCCGTGTTATGATATAGGATATACCACAATTGGTATCAGAGCTAATGGGATGATTAGATCGTGTGTATGTGCGATTTCTTGCTTGATTTAGATCGAAAAGTGTACCTTTGAAGGCACTAGCTCGTTTTTTGAAGATCTCCGAATTTTGTTGTTTGTAATGATAAAGTTTGGGTGTTTCTAGTTGCTATTACCTTGTGGTACTGTGTTGTGCAAAAGAAATCAAGCAAAATCGTTCAAAAGGGTGATTTATAGGTGATTTTGTGTGAAAAACGTCGTTGTTCTTCGTGGAGAGTTGCCAGAATTTCTTCACGGCGGTTTGCTGAAAAATATTATTTTATTAAGTAGGTTACCAACCCTCTGACACACGGCGGGTTGCTTAGGTGGCGAGTTGCTCAAGCGGCGAGTTGTTACTAAGCAGCGGTTTGCTTACCAGCGGTTTGAACAGGTTATCAGCGGGTTGAATATTTTAAATAGCAAATTTCTTAAGGAAACTCTGGCGGTTTGAAAACTCTACGGCGGTTTGATCAAAATATTCTAAACGGCGGGTTGCTTAACTCTTCGCGGTGGGTTGCTTGGCAGCGAGTTGACTTCGGCGAGTTGCCTTAAAATTCCACCGGCGAGTTGCCTTAAAATTCCACCGGCGGGTTGTC
>BQNB010032294.1:26679-48303 GCA_026074375.1 Tanacetum coccineum | reverse complement strand
AGTTTTTGTCTGTTTTTGGTCATTTAAGCTCGTTTTTAGAGGTAAAAGATATGTGTAATTAAGCACTTATCAAATACCAGCACTTGAGGAAATTTATAAAACGCCTACTGATGGTATTTTTACCAATTCATCTTACGATGATGAGGGTGCAGTGGCTGACTTCATAAATTTAGAAACTGTTATGAATGCCAGTCCTATTCCCACATCAAGGATAAACTCTTTTCATCCTTCAACTTTAATTCTTGGAGATCCACAATCAGTAGTAAAGTGACTAAAAGTTTTGGAGCCCATGCTTTTGTAAGTTATGTTCAAAAGCAAAGAAGAAATAATCATAAGGACTTCCAGCATTCTTTATTTGCTTGTTTCTTGTCTCAAAATGAACCCAAGAAGATCTCTGAAGCACTTGAAGATGAGAGTTGGGTTGATGCTATGCAAGAAGAATTGCTGCAGTTTAAGATTTAGAAAGTTTGGATTCTTGTAGATTTGCCTTATGGGAAGAAGGCAATTGGAACAAAATGGGTTTATAGAAATAAGAAGGATGAGAGAGGAGTTGTGGTCAAAAATAAAGCACGGTTAGTTGCTCAGGGACATAGGCAAGAGGAAGGGATAGATTATGATGAGGTTTTTGCTCCTGTGGCCAGGATTGAAGCCATTAGGATCTTTTTAGCCTTTGCCTCTTACATGGGATTCATAGTCTATCAGATGGATGTGAAAAGTGCCTTCCTGTATGGCAAAATTGATGAGGAGGTCTATGTGTCTCAACCTCCAGGTTTTATAGATCCTAAGTATCCTAAGAAGGTCTACAAAGTAGTGAAAGCTCTTTATGGTTTACACCAAGCTCCCAGAGCCTGGTATGCTACTTTATCTACTTTCTTGTTAAAGAATGGATACAAAAGAGGAACTATTGACAAGACTCTTTTCATTAAGAAGGACAAACATTATATCATATTAGTATAAGTTTATGTGGATGATATCATTTTTGGTTCTACAAAGAAATCTTGGTGTGATGAATTTGAGGCATTAATAAAGAGTAGATTTCAGATGAGTTCTATGAGAGAGCTCACCTTCTTTCTTAGATTACAAGTCAAACAGAAATAAGATGGTATCTTTCTAAGTCGGGATAAGTATGTTGCAGAAATCCTGAAGAAGTTTGATTTTGTCAGTGTAAGACTGTCAATACACCAAGTGAGACCCAGAAGCCTTTAGTCAAGGATAAGGAAGCTAGTGATGTGGATGTACATCTTTATAGATCCATGATTGGCTCTCTAATATACTTGACTGCTTCTAGGCCTGATATTATGTTTGCAGTATGTGCTTGTTCTAGGTTTCAGGTCAATCCAAAGACCTCCCATCTAAGTGTTGTTAAGAGAATCTTTAGGTATCTAAATGGCAAACCCAAACTGGGCCTTTGGTATCCTAGAGTGTCTTCATTTGACCTATAAGCCTATTCAGATAGTGACTATGCTGGAGAAAATCTTGACAGGAAATCAACAACAGGAGGTTGTTAATTTCTTGGCAGGAGACTTATTTCTTGGCAATGCAAAAAGCATATAATTGTAGCTACTTCTACTACAGAGGCAGAATATGTTGCTGCTCCAAATTGTTGTGGGCAAGTTCTATGGATTCAAAATCAAATGTTAGATTATGGGTTCAATTTCATGAACACAAAGATCTACATTAATAATGAAAGTACAATATGCATTGTAAAAAATCCAGTATATCACTCCAAAACAAAGCATATTATTAGGGCACCAACTTCCATTATGCGGATGCTTATGAGAAGAAACATATCCAGGTGCTAAAGATACACACTAATGACAATGTTGCTGATCTTCTAACCAATGCATTTGATGTTAACAGGTTCCAATTCTTGGTAGTTACTATTAGGATGATCAATCCATAAACTGCATTAGCTAAAGGGAGGCAATATGATTTGTTATACAGTTTGTATAAAGTGTTCAGTGTGCAGAAGAATCTTGACCATAGTGATGAATTTCATGGAGTTATTTGGGTTTTAGAGAGTCATTGGAAAGAGATATAGATGGTACTAAAGAACTATTGTTGCCAGACTTGTTCATTCTTTGGTTGACAAAAGTTAGTACCGGCAGTGCAAAGTTAATACCGTTAGGCAAAGATAGTACCGCTATAAAGACGTTGGAGAAAATACCGCCAAGGGTCTAAAGTGTAAATTGAAACGGTTTCTTTGATTTTGGGTTTGTTCAGCCTATATAAACCTATCTCAATTGCACAGTTTACTCACGTATGGCTGTTCTTGAATCATGCCCTAAACATAACATGGTCGCATACTTGGAAAAGACTGATGGGAATACAGAGTTTCATGAGATTATCAGCTTTCTTATGCGAAGCTCCATTCACTATGCTCTCACTATAAGTCCTGTAGTCTCTACTACATTTGTTGAACCGTTTTGGATGTCTGCTAAATCCAAAATAATCAACAATGTTAGGTATATTACTGCCAAAGTAGCTGGCAAGCCTGTGTCTATCTCAGAGGCATCAATAAGAAGTGATCTTCTTTTTGATGATGTTGATGGGATAGATTATTTGCCAAATCAGGCTATATTTGATGCTATTTAGCGAATGGGTTATGAGGGGGACCTACCTGTCTTAACATTTAACAAAGCTCTGTTTTCACCACAGTGGAGATTTCTTTTTCATACCATGAATCACTGCATAAGTTCTAAAAGAACTTCTTGGGATCAAATTCCCACTAATATTGCCACAGCAGTAATTTCTTAACCACTAATCAGAAATATAATGTTTCTAAATTAATTTTTGATGGTATGATGCGACACTTGGATGCAAAGAAAAAGTTTGTTATGTATCCAAGATTTATTTCAGTCTTTTTGGATACACAGCGAAAGAATGTGCCTGTGCCCTTAGACCATTTCCATATTAATGCTTTGACTAGTAAAATTCTCTTATCATGGTTTAAAAAGGGAAAACATTTTTCCGGGAATGTAACACCTTTGTTTGATTCTATGTTGCTTCAACCAACTGAGGATGAGGGTGACACTTTAGAAAGACAATCTGAACCTCAACCCATACCCTCTCCTCCTCACCTAAGTGAAGACCAACATAAGACACATACTGACCCTTCTCCCATACCTTTACCTACTACTCATTTTCCTGATTCCATTCCAGAGGGTTCTGGTGGGAATCATGGAGGTCAGTCATACCGTGATAGATCCCTTTCAGGGAATAAGGGTGGCATGACACTCCAAAGTGTGTATGATCTTTGTATCTCTTTGTGTATACAGGTTACAGATCAAGCCAAATAAATTAAACACTTGAAGGCACAGATCAAGAAGCTTAAGAAGAAAGCCAAACCTGTTATCACATACCACAAAGCTTGGATGAAGACTGTATCCATGAAGCAAAGATTGGCGGGAAAGAAATCCTTAAAGAAACAGTGGATGCAAAAGGAATCTATATCCAAACAGGGGAGGAAACCTGCCAAAGCTGAACCTACAATCCATAAAGATCCAGCTTTTGATGAGCTTGATGATGATACAATAGACTATATGGAGACTGAGGATGCTCAAGATATGGGGAGGACAAGCTATGTGATGCATGAAGAGAAGGAAAGTGCAGAAAAAAGGAGTTAGTACTGAAGATCCAGTTAGTACTGCTCAACCAAAAGTTAGTACTGACAAGCCTAAAGATAGTACCGACAAACCAGATGAAGGTACTAACAAGCCAAAAGTTAGTACTGACAAGAAATAAGTTAGTACCGACAGACCAGATGAAGGTACTGTTGATCAAAATGAAGGAAGAAGTGCTACTCAAACAGCTCCAACAACAACTACTCCAACAATATCTGGTGATGATGAGACTATTGCACAAGTCCTTATCATAATGAGTCAGAACAAGGAGAAGCTCAAATAAAAAGAAGAAGGAGTAGAGCTTAAGGATGTTGAGGAGACTGAGAGACCTAGGCCGAACTTCAACCAAATCAATTATTTAACATTAAAGCCGCTTCCGTAAGAATTGATCCAAAAGATAAAGGCAAAAGATATTGAAGAGTGAAGTGAATCTGATACTGATTCAGAAGATATTACTGAAGCTGAAAATAAATTTAAGCAGCTTGCTAGGGATGAAGAGGTGGCCAGAAAGGTGCAAGAGGACTGGGAAGCAGAAGAAGTGAAAAAGTTAGCTGAGGAAGAAGCTACAAAGGCTGCACTCTTTAATGAATATGGTTTCATTTAGGCAAGACTTAATGCTGACAAGATACTGTCGAAAACTCAAGAGGTAAGAGAGAGAACTTGATATACTAGATTGAGTCATGAGCCAAATTTATTCATGACACCATTGCTGCCTAAAAACGATTTCTTGCTCAACAAAGATCTGAAGCTATGAAAAATAAACCTCCTTTAAGAAATCAGCTTAGGAACAAAATGATGACATATTTGAAGCATGTTGGAGGCAAGAAGCATTCTGATCTGAAGACCAAGGGTTTTGAAGAAATAAAAGCTTTGTTTGACAAGATAATAAGGTCTGATGATAGTTTCATTGCTATTGGTTCTGTTGAAGATGAAAAAGTAATCAAGGATATGAATGAACAAGTTGCTGATGCTTCTAAGAAGAGAGTAAAGAAAGATGACAGTTTTACGGTCAGAAAATTAAAGAAGAAGAAGAACTATAAAAAGAAAGCTTTGTATAAGGAAAAAGATGAATCTAATAAAAGAAGTTCACTTCTAAAGAAGATGAAGAGTTAAGATTGTGTTTTAAATATATCTATGATGAGGATAAGGAAGTAAGATTATGAGAAACTTGACAAAAGTTATCAAATCATAGAATGGAGATCTGAGTATCTTACAACCAAACCACAGTATGATGAGACTGAAGAGATAGAAGATGTTTATCTTAATGTGGTGATTAGAAGTAATAGACAAAGAAGATACTTCAGTACTTTGATGGCAGTGCTCTCAATACTTGATAGAGATGACATCTGTGCTATATATCAACTTGTGATGAATAAATACCAAGATGAGACACCTGAAGGATTTGACAAAATACTTTGGGGAGATTTGATAATCATGTTCAATCAAAGTGCAAATGATGAATTTTGGAATGCACAACAAAATTGGAAGATATTGAGCTGGAAGCTACATAGTTCTTCAGGGATACATACTATAATGACGTGAAGAGGAATAGTCCCATTCAAAAAGCTTTGTAGAGAATAAGTAGTCCTTTGAAAAGGGAAGTGTTGTCACAATTGCTTAAGTAAAGTTAGAAACTGAAGAGACAGTACTTGGCTTTTGGAACTGATTAGATTTGTCAAGAAGCATATTGCAGAGTTAGAACCTGAAGACTCTGATGGAGATGAGAAGGATCTTTGAGTGTTGGTTCTAAGACCACACAACAAATGGTCATCAGTTCACCATGCTTAACAGGCATAAGAACTGGCTAGTCCATAAGCAAATGGCTTGTGGTAAAGACTTCTCAAATCCGTTTATGGTTGACAATTTACCAAAAATTGTAGGGTAATCAACTCACTTGCTCATGGTTAAGATTTGGCAGTCCAGGATTAAACAGTTTCGTAAACTAATCAAATCTGTTGATAGTCTGATAGTTTTGGCTAAAAACTATCTATAGTTTAATCAATACACCATTTATGGCAATGAAGCATTAACTAGTCCAAAAGCAAACGGCTTTTGGTAAAGACAAGTCAAATCCGTTGATAGTTGGTAGTTTACTCAAAACTACAAGGTAATCAATTCACCTTGTTGTTTACAATGAAGAATTGGTTATCCCAGAGCAAACAACTACTGGTAAAGGAATACCAAATCCGTTAATGGCTGGTAGTTTGCCAAAAATTTTCTATAATAGCAACTGTGTTGGATGTTGGCTGTGTTGCTGAAAAACAAGTTGCTTGATGAAAGATGGATATCTTGAAGATATAAAAATTATTAAAGATCAAGATCAAGATTTGCGAATGGTATGGATACATCCTCCAAGATCTTAAGAAAATAAACTGAAGAAACATGAAGTTAAAACATGTTCAACAATCATAGTTTAGGAGGATTGTCCAAGGAGAAGGGTGAATTTATGCATTCCTGACTCGTATGTACTTTAGGTTATATTAGTTAGTACCGATAGTTGTAACTTAGTACTGTTAGTTATATTAGTTAGTACCGATAGTTGTAATTAGTACTGATAGTATAAAATAGTTAGTACTGATCAGTTAGTTAGTACTGATAGTATAAAACTGTTAGTACCGTTTAAGAGATATGCATGAGATATTATAGGAAAGGATATGCATTATCTTTTATGCATTTTGTAAGTCAGTTAGGGTTTATCCTTGGTCTATAAAAGGAACCCTACGGTATTAGAGAAGATACATCTCATATACAATCTCATATCTTATAGTTAGTAATCTGTAATCGTTTTAGCAGATTAATACAAAAGTTTAGTTATCAATATTCATTGTATAACAACTTAAGGATGTTAAGGAGACTGAGTATAACAACCTAGAATTTTCATCAAATACAAAATCAACCTATTTTTCTATTATCATAATTATACGGGGAAATTTTTCGCTTTATTACATTACTTGCATTGTCAATATCTCAGTATGCAATGTAACATGCATAACTAAAGTAGACGAGCTCGCGCAACCTATTTATGGCAATCCTGTCTTCATATATGTCAAGCAAACATCATAACATGTCAAGTCAATATCATCATATCCTTTTTTCCAAGTACATTATTCCTATAAACCATTCATATACCTCTAAACCCTAAATTCCATGAAGGGTTAATATCTTAAGTGAATGTACAAGCTACTAAATCATATGTACAAGTAACATAATATCTCATATGAATATACATTCTCTTCAAATAAAGGTACAAGTCTTTAATACATAATGTACAAGTCATTAATGCACGATATCCAAAATAGCCATTTTAACTCCGTTTTCCTAAGTAATCTTGTACAACCCATCAAGTACAAGTTACAAGCAAGTCTTGAACTTCATTTACAATCCATATTCATCCTCATTTCATAAAATTACAAGAAACCAAGATTAGAAACCCTAACCCGAGCAAAATACTAAACCATGGCCCGTTTCTTAATATTTATCCATCATAAACCTAAACCAACACTCAAATAAGTTGTAATAACTTATTTTGCAACCTTGACAATCATAATCAATCATTATTTCATCATTTCATTTCATTTATACGTAAAATGAATCCGAGAAACCCTAAACATACCAAAACGGAACATTTGACCCGTTTACTCATTTCTAACCATTTTAATCCCGAACAATCAACCACGTTCCATTGTAAACTCTTAATATGAGTTTAAAATCCATTATCTATCATTTTCCTAGCTATGTACAAAAGTTAGAAACCTAGAAAACCCTAATGAACTCAATACGTGCCCTAAATGGAACCCGCGGCTTAATCACTCATTTTCAACCCATTTTAGCTTAAACCACCAATAAATCTTCATTGGTAATCCTTAATACAAGACCTAAGATTAGTATTCCATCATCATTGATCAAATGTACACGACATATAAGCCTTGAAAACCCAAAGAAACCCTAACGAGCCCTATATGAACCCGCAACTATTCTTACTCATTTTTGACCGATTTTAACCCAAACCACTTGCAAATTTTCATTAATACTTCTTAATAAAAACCTTAAGAACATGTTTATATCATTCTTTAATCAATGCATAAGAAATATAAGCCAATGAAAAGAATTAGAGCCCTAGAATGCTAAAACAGACCGCGACCTATTTCTTGCTATTTTTAACCCATTTAAACCTTCACCCATGTGCAAAAACCTCAATTACAAGCACCTTAGTCACCCTAAGAAGCTTATGCAACTACTATATCATTCCTTTGGTCCAAATTGAAGCCACGTGAGTCTCTTTGATGCCTAAACAGCCGCGACAAGTGCAAATAGGACCTTAACTCCCACATTCAACCTCATCCCCCACTCTCTTATCTATAACCCAATTAAGCAAACATTCTCTTCTCCATATGATCCTAGGATCATATAAGAATATCATTCAAATGAATCTTTGAAGATTTGAAGACCCAAAGCTCCATTTCTAGGCGTACAAAGAGAAACAACCCCATTTCGACCGGTTCTTGATCAATAAGCTCAAACCCAGGTTCTAAGGATTATACTTAGGCTCCTATGCCTTTATAATGTTCATATGATCCTAAATATACTCTTGTTAAAGTTTCATAACTCAATTCATGCTCATTTTCCATTTTGATCCAAAACCGTACACCCGAAACCCTAATTTTACGTTTTTCTTAAAACTAAATGTTATAATGGTTAAATGTTGTTATAATCCATCCTAACATGCTTAATTAATGTTAATATAACCACTTTATTGATTATTGAAAGAATTTGATCTTAAAACCGCGTGTTTATGTTTTGAAACCCTAATTTAACCCGTTTTGCTTCCTAGCTTGACGAATTGTTATTTTGAACTTTCGTTATGTTAAACCTTCATATTTTAGCTTATATTAACAAGCTATAACCTGCTAATATCATTTAGAAACTTAAAATAAGCTTGCATGGCATTTTGAACATGTTTTGTAAATATTATCCATGCAAGGGGTATATATCGTAACTTTCAAAAACTTATAACTAAAAGTACTGAAAATGTCATTTTATCAAAGTTATAACTATAGGGGTCTATCATGTCACTTTTCAAAGTGCAAGGTTTACTTTGTATATATCTTTTAAACTAGAAGGACCAAACTCGTAAAAGTGCAAACTCCAAGGGTATATTTAGCCATTTTTCATTCTCAATGGTCTAAAATGTAACATTTTGAAAAAGTATAAAAACATGTTTAAAACCTTTCAAGACAACTTTAATTAACGCTTCTCGTGCTTATCATTTCTAGATATTGATCAAAACGCTTAAAACCGATTATATCGTATCACAATACTAGGGAGCTTCATATTAAGGGGTTTCATCTTGGTATTACGTTCTGACTGAGTTGTTGGGTTTACGATTTAAAGTGCCCTAGCTCCTCAAACGTTTACTGAATGACTTCTGAATTATGATGGCCCGAACGGTGATACAATAATTCCAAACTTTCCAATCAAACTCATAACAATATTAGACTCTCTGAACCAAAGTTCTAGAGTACAATCTACCTAAGACTTGACATATTTACTCAGGTTGCGTGACGTGGCTGTTTACTATCATTTTGCTATATCAACCTTCCCTGTTAAGATTGTGATAAGGTCGTCAGCTTTCATTTTGGAATATTTATTACAACTACCTATCAGGTGAAGTTCATAACCTCGCCTTTACTTATTTACATGTTTTATAAACCCGCGAGGGGGATACATGCTTGTTACAAACTCTTTTACATACTCGTTTATCTTATAACAATGTGATTACTTTTCAAAGACTTAGTGAGTTCATAGCCTCACTTTTTAATCTCTTTAATGTTTCATAAACCCGTGAGGGGGATACATGCTATAAATTACGAATACAAGTGTTTTCCAGACTATATGCTATCCTGATATACCATTACAATTAATGTCTAAGTTACTTTATGCCAAAAGTCCCTCATTATCATGGACCATTAATCACTTACGGCATTTCGTGAACGCGATTATTTGGATAGATCTATCGGGATTGACGAATCCTGTTTGTGTTAGCCAGATAGGTAACCAAACACACTATATTTGAATTTCATAGGTATATGGCAATTACCTACACCGAGGGCCATTATCTCTCTCTCTCTCTCTCTCTCTCTCTCTCTCTCTATATAAATTTTTAATTTTAAAATATATATAATATACGTATTTATATAATATTATATATATATATATATATTTATATATATATATATATATCATATCCAATTTTGGTATATATATACACTAGTCTGTTTGTGTGCCATGCTTTAGACGAGACCCCCGTAACCATAACAATAACAATAATCAACAATACCATTTTCTCATGATAATTGTATTCGTTACAATTATTACAAATAATGGGTGTATAACAACGTAACCCATTACCACACTATAACGCATTATTTTTTTTTTTTTTTTTTCTTGACATTGCTTTTATAACAATTACTTATGATGACTTGTATTCAACTATTTAATATCAAACCTATGAATTTCACTCAACCATTGTGTTAACTTTTTAGCATGTTTATCTCAGGTAATTGAGCAACTTATGGCACGGAGTGGCATGGACATGACAATTGGCTAAAACTTGTTATCATTCACATTGTATGTAACTAGATTTTGGGACCTGCCGTTGTAAAACTCTGATTTTAAATGAATGATAACGTATCTTTTGAACAACGTCTCTTTTAAGTCGTTTTCTATGATTATGATTGTTGTATCCATGAAGTAATACCCCAGATGGGGGTGTTACAGATTGGTATCAGCGTCATGGTTATAGAGAACAAGGTCAAAAACCTTAACTATAACCACATTACTTTTCTTTTCTAGCATCAAAGCTAAGTTGCCCACTACTTCGGATCGAGTATGTAAAGATACTCATAAATTAATTATAATTATATTATATCATAAATAAATTATGTTATTTACAACTGGGTTGTTAACAGAACGATGTCTTCTCCCAACCACTCTACTTCTAATATCGAGGATGCTTTTTCCTCTATGAATATTCTTAACTAAACTTTGGTCTCATCAGATTATTTCCCAGTTTCATTGAAAATCAGTTCTTTTAACTCTTTGGAAAACTCTAAAGATAATATAATCCCATCAGTGATCTCACCTTTCTACAATAATCCTTGTTTAAAGGACGTACAAGCATTTTATGCTAAGGAATCACCTATTTCACCACCAGATCCTATTACTCCACCAGCTATTTTGACTCCATCTCCGGTATTACCACCATCACTACTATTTGATCCCCGATATTTCTTTGTTCCTGAAGAATTATTACCACCTAAGAAGCAAATCCATTCCCCATCTTCTTCCTCAACTACGTTATCTAATTCATCTCGGAATCAAACCTGTGATTTGGTATCACCATCTTTCTCAGTTTATACTCCTACCCCACCTCAGATATTTGAAATAGGAAAAAGTTCAAGTAAGATACATCTGAAGCATCATGAGAATCAAATCGAAGATATTTTGAATTACTTAGAAGAACTCTCTTTTCACCACATTGAGAAAATGGAAGATGGACTCATTAATGATAGAATGATCATACAAAGAGAAGATAACATATTAAAGACCGAACTTAAGAGAATCTATACTCAGATTATCAAACTTCAAAAGAAGCAATTAGGGCAAAGAGATAAGATTGCTTTTGTTCACTACAGAATTTCCGATCTTGAACGAATCATTAAGGAGAACCAAGCTCGTCACCAAACAGATCAGGAGGATCTTTAGGATGTCATCTACCGACTCAAAATCAACAAACTACTTATAGCTTTATCCTAGCCACGGGATGTGTGGTATAAATAAAAACACTTGTCAAATCTTTGCTATGTATAGTACTAAGACAAGTTGTTCTTAATACAAAGGAAAATCCCGTTACCTTGTTGTTTCATAAATACCAACTTATATCTCTTTCATCATCATCCTTGTCTATCATATGCATCATTTATCTCCAGAGTCTCCATCATTATGAATCATACCAATAACCTCTAGATGTTAATATGTGCTTTAATTCAAAAATATAGAAATTATTTTTATGGCATTTTAAGCATCACATTTTCTTTTAAGTATTACCTTTCAAAACTTGTGATATCATTCTTACTACGTGTTGTCTTATGTTGATAGAATGCCTCCCAAAAGGACGTCAACATCCGAAACACCAGCCATAACTTAGTGTAACCCTGCCCCACACCCCCCCCACTCCCCTCCACCCTCCCCCCAGCCAACTGATTTTTGATGGCTATTTCCTCAGCTCTAAAGCAAAGCTTTGTACTAACAATGGCAAGTGCTAGTAATCCAACAGGAACACCGGACCTACTGGAACTCCTGTAGCAAAAACGGGAAACTATAAAGAGTTCGTTAGCTATCAACCTTTCTACTTTAATGGTACGGAAGGAGCAGTTGGCCTCAATCGCTGGTTTGAGCAGACTCAATCGGTATTTTCTCGTAGCAACTGTGCCGAGGAAAACAAAGTGACCTTTGCTACCGGTACTTTAACCGATGATGCCCTGTCCTGGTGGAATTCATACGCTCAACCTATTGGAATAGATCAAGCCAATCAAGTCACCTAAACCGAATTGAAAAGACTCTTAACCAATAAGTATTGCCCTCGAACTGAAGTCAAGAAAATGGAAGGGGGGGGGGGGGACGAATTTTACAATTGGTAGTAAAAGGAATGATCCTTAAGAATTAACATTAGGAGATTCCGGAATTAGCTGTCTATGCACAACATGGTCCAACCAAACACTGAGAAACTTATGGAAGTCTTCATCAGTGGATTACCCAGAAGTATTGAAGGAAATGTTACTACCTCGAAGCCTCAGACTTTAGAGGAAGCTACCAATATAGCCCAGAGGTTAATGGATGAGATAATAAGGCATGATTTTATGCAAGAAACCAATAATCACAAACAAAAGCTTGAGGATAAGAGAAACATCATCAACAACAAAAACTATCAGAATAACTATAACAACAACAACCGTAACAATGACTACCACTAATAGCAGAATAGAAGGCAAGAAACCTTCAGGACTTATGCTGCCACCAATGGGTATACTGGGAATTGTCCCCTATGTGAAAGGTGCACCCTGCATCACATAGGACCCTGCAATGTCAAGTGTCAGACTTGCAACAAGATAGGACATCTAAGCAAGAACTGCAGGAGCAAAAGACCAACCACTAGAAATAATCATCAAACAATATCCGTAACTTGTAATACATGTGGAAAGAAATTATCATCTTAATATTTTTCTAACCTTTCATGATCATATCATTTTCTACACATTACTGTTTCGATATTATGTTTTTATGCTTAGGTAAGACGATTTATGATCATCTTATTGAAATGAATTATGACGCTTCTTCATTTGAATAAGGAAATTATAAATCTCCGAACTATGAATTTATAAATTCTCAGTTACAAGGAGATGGACGCTTCTTTTTGTAAGTGATAAATTATAAATAAGTAGGCTTAAGTATATAGCATACGTACAAACAAGTTTCTTTCAATATGTTTGTACAAATAGTTTCTTTTCTTTACTTAATTACTACCTTCAATATCTGTTCATTTCCAAATCTGTATCCCACATGATTAGCAACACTCTTACAAATTCATAATCATTCCTTGACATCTCTCCAGCATCCGACTAAATCTCAGGACGAGATTTCTGTAAGGGTGGAGACTATAACAACCCAGAATTTTCATCAAATGCAAAATCAACCTATTTTCTATTATCACAATTGTACGGGGAAATTTTTCGCTTTATTACGTTACTTGCATTGTCAATATCTCAGTATGCAATGTAACTTGCATAACTAAAATAGACGAGCTTACGTATAACACCCCGTGTTTTCAAGTCATTAACGACGTCGATAAATCTACAACGAATCCTTTGTATTGTACGCGTTTGTTTTAAATCGTAAATGTTAAGCTAAATCGCGTAGGCTAAAAATTAGCGTTCAATGTAAATGGGCATCAAACAATTAAGCGTTTACATCAATCAAGTATTAAATAATTATTTTGAGAATAATTATGGTCTTTGTTCATTTTATTTTTATCGGATACGTAAAGTGTATACGTTTCGCGATAAATTGCGTTTAGGCATACCCGGAACCACGTTAATTAATCTACGCTTCAATAAATACCCATGAGTGTACCCAATACCCAAAGTTTTATTAAATTTACCCAAGTTAATATTACTTTACACTTTGTACATTAAAGAAATAAAACAATACACAAATACTTGCAAGTAAACATCTTTTATTAAAATCTACAAGTTGTAACTTTCCTATATTTCACTAAATATTATGTTAGATAGCAAAAGACTTCTAGAAGCCCTTTTCCCCCTCCCCATCCCACGGCAACAACAACAACAAGGGACATAGAGCACACAAATTCCTACCACTTGGTCTTGTACATCTCCTAAGTAATTAAACCTAGCTAGTTATGTCTCATGTTGACCATGGTCTTTCCTTAAGACCCTCCTTTGGTCCCAAGACTCCTATTGCATCTTTTGACCATCCTTGCATCATATATACATGTATTGCAAGAGATAAAGCACATACAACACAAAAACACTTTGGTAAAAATCAAACAAACCTCTCTTTTGCTCTCTTATATGCCACGGCTCAACACACCCCTTTTGGATAATCCATACTAAATTTTCTACAACCTATACAAGCCATTACACATCCATCCTAAGATATACTAAGATGTTTCCAAGCATTGGTTAACCATTTTCAAGTGTTGAAGCATAGAAAGTAAGATTAGGGTTTCAAACCTAATCTAGGGTTTTTATTATTGCAAGCTTGGGTTTAAAGTCTAAACAAGGGTTTAGCACATATTTCTCATCATCATCATTCATCACTAAGGTTACCTAAAACCTTTATCTTTTCATTTTCATGATTTTATATGCATATGATATTTTATATAGAAAAATCACCATTTAGGACTTTTTAACATGTAAAAGGGATTCTTACTTGTAGTTATGGATTTGTTCACTTTTAAACATGTTATGATGTTAATGAGATCATGTTAAAATGGATGTAAAAGGATTGTACCATGTTGTTTTGGTGTAAAAAGGGATAAATACAAATTAGGGTTTTAAGAGTTTACTTAATATGTTACAATTAAAAGTAATGCAAATGACATGTTAATCTTGTTTATGGACTTTTAGTGATGTTATATGAACACTAAAATAAGTTTATAATGGAAGTATAAGTGATGAACAACCTTGGTTAAGCCTAAAAAGTGTTAATGAAAGATTAGGGTTTTTAATGATTTACATGAAAAGCTACAAGTAAATGTGTATAATCAACTTGATAAATTTGTTAATCTTGGTAATTTGGACATATGAGGACAAGGATGGACTAATGTACCTTATTATATGTAAGACACATAATATATATAGTATAAAAGACTTATGGTAAAGTTACAAAAGTTGAAAAGTATAAAAACAAAGTTTACATATGGAATCAAGAAAGGCATTTAACTTTCTGTTTTAATTCGATAAACTACCTGCCCATTTTATATTCTTATAAAATAATACGTCTCATGACGATTCCAAAAAGCTAAGAAACTTGAAAAACGGATAAATAACGAAAAAGTTACGGTAAAAACAAGTTATACGATAAATAAATGGGTTTATAAAAATTATATAAAACAGCAAGTTTAGTATTTTTAACAAATTACACATATTTTTAGGATTCTAAATTGATAAGAAACGAAATTTTTTAATTAATAACGAATGAGTTATGAATTTCGCGAGTTTACAACAATTAAAACTTTTATAAAAGTTACTGTTCATGACAGAAACATTTATTTTTGTAAACCTCATAAATAAATAGAACTTTCAATTACGAGAACGTGCTTGAAAGAATCGCTAAAAATGGATCTATAACGAATAAGATACGACATTTACGAGTTTACGCTAATTGAAACGTAAAAACGAGTTTATAGCTGTTGTGAACAGTAAAAACACTATTCATCACAGAATGTTGAAAAATTAAAAATGTAATATTTTGATCACTCGTCTTAGTACGAAAGCGTGGGCATAAGAAACGTCAAAATCGGGCTTAATACACAAAAGTTATGTTATATTTACTACAACGGTAATTATAAACGTTTTAACTTATTAAACACGACTTTTCCAAAACAATTATATGGTGATTAGCTATATAGAATTATGCATGATAGTAATTACCCAATGTGATTAGTACTTACACGACCTTAATTTAAATAGGTTGCATCTGACGATTTACGTGACGCATTATCTGTGATATTTTTGTTATTCGCTCACTCAAGGTGAGTTCATAGCCCCACGTTTTACATGCTTTTGTTTTACAAAGTTTTTGGGGTGAGAAACATGCAATGTTTTATAACTGGACACAAGTGGTTAAGTTTCATATTATGATTACGTGTTGCCTAAGTAGCGATAACCCATTCTGAGCCCATTATCATGAACTGTCAATTACTGAATTGTGAGCGCGAATGTTATGAATAGATCTATTGGGATTGACATCCCCGTTCGGGTGATTAGCTATCACTGGGCAAACGAACGTATACCATGTCGAACATAGGATGTTGCGGGTTAGAACATCATCACGGGCAATGTAGGCCATTTATATGGTATTCATTCCACTGGTATGTGGCACCATCGTTCATAAGGCCGAAGGGCATTTTGGTATAGCAATATACCCCTCGGCTGGGTGAAAAAAAAAGGGGCATTTCTCTCCATCTGACTCTGATATATGTATCTGGTGATATCATTTGTAAGCGTCCAAGAAATACTTAAAGGGGTAGCCGCATAGAGATTCAACTTTCTAGTTGATTTCAGGAAGGGGATAACAATCCTGTGGACAGGCCTTGTTTAAGTCCGTGAAATCTACGCACATCCTCCAGCTACCGTCGTGCTTTTTCACCATGACTGGATTAGATAGCCAGTCATGATAATAAACTTCTCTCATGATCCCCACCTCTACTAGTTTTTGTATCTCCGCTTGGATGGCTTTGGCGCGTTCTGGGGCTTGACCTCTTTTCTTCTGTCGAACAGGTGAATATCCTTCCCGGATATTGAGCAATGTTCCGCTACTGATCGTGGTACTCCTGTCATGTTTGACGGCTGCCATGCGAATATGTCCATGTTTTCCTTTAGGAGTGAGCATAGTTTCGTCCGTCCTTTCTCGGATAGCGTCCCTTCGACTACTACTTCTTGATCTGGGAAATTTGGATGTAGAGCTACTTTAAAATTTTTATGACAGACTTCAGCCTCTTTGAGTATCTCCTTAGACGATTTGGTCACCATGGCACACTCAGCGGGTCTCAAGATAGTGCTACGAATAGTGACTATTCCTCCGTCAACCGGGAACTTAAGCATTTTATGGGCTGTAGATGGTACCGCTTGGATTTCTATTATTCCAGGTCTTCCAATGATACCATTATACAGTGATAGTGACCTCATGATCATGAAATTCATCCATGCTTTTGTAGAATGATCTGCGTTTCCTATTGTTACCAGGAGCCTAAGTTTTCCAGCCGCCATATAGTTTCGCCACTAAAACCGGTTAACGATGTTGTTGTAGGGACCATTTGACTTTTGATTTCTGGTTGAAGCAATGCTCGTAGAGCACTTCCATTGAGGAACCCTTGTCTACATACATGTGTGAGGATCATGTGTCCGCCAATTTCCGTTTCTATGACAAGTGGACCTTCTGTCCCCTTGCTGGTAGTCAGTGGTGGAAACGTAATTTCGTTGACACAGGAAAAGCTTTGAGTCACTTTTTGCCTTCTCGTTCTATGCCACGGTTGTATCATATAGATTGTCAGGGATTTGTCTTTGGCCGGGGCTTCCTTCTTTCCAATCTTTGTTTGATCTTGACCTTGCTTAATTTCTTTAATCAAATGCGAGAGTTTTCCTGCTCGCACCAACTCTTCAATCTGCTTTTTTAACTGCATACATTCGTCTGTGCTGTGTCCTTTTTCATTTTGGAAGTCGCAAAACTTGTTGCTGCTTCTCTTTTCCACTGGGGTTACCATGGGTGGTTGTGGTTTGAACTTTCCTGCTTTTGCCGCGAGGATTTCTTTGGATGTTCTGGTAAGGGTGTAAACCTGTTAGACCCTTGTCCTTCCGTTGACTAACCTCGAAAGTTAGATTTTCTCTCAGAAACATGCTGTTTTGGCTGATCCTGTGGTTTCCATGGTGCGTGACCTTTCTTTTTGGAAGCAGCGGCAGTTTCTCCTTGTATGAAGGCAGTAGTGAATGTCATCATTTCTTCCATGGTCTTTGGAACATGTTTGTTGAGGCGCTTTGTCAACTCAGGGTTGTTAACCCCATGCATGAATCCGGAGATTTGTATGCACTCAGGGGCCCCCTTCATGCGTCCAGTCTCAACTTTGAACCGCTCCATGAAATCCTCGATGGTCTCTCCATCTCTCTGCTTGATATTGTGGATTTCCACTGGATCTTTTATGTACTTCTTTTGTTGCATGAAATATGCTAAGAAGGCCGCTTTGAGGTCCTTGTATCCGTCTATTGTAACAACCTGCAATTTTCATCAATGTAATATCCATCTATCATACTACCTTTTTATGAGAAAAAATTCTTGCCTTTTGTCCTTTATGTAAGTAGTTTATAACGTAGTTTACATAACTAAAGTAAAAAATGAGCTCACGCAACCAAACCAATGCCACTACAAATATGTTGGGGGGGGGGGGATTACATTATGAAAACATCTAATATGTCAAGGTCTTTGTTTTAAATATTCATTTTACCATGTACTTTATCCATTTAACTACATTTACAACGTATTCCAAACAAGCACTTATTACAATTAACGTTTATTCCAAACATTTATTAATGTCAAAAAAAGTGTACAAAAGTTCAAACACGTGTACCAGTTACAAGGCCAACTTTTGAATATTTATTCCTCCCAAACCTAGTACAACCTTCTAAAGCTCAATGTACAAGTCAATTGTGATGAAATACAAACTAGGTCAATTTTTACCTAATAAATTATGTTTATATACTTACCCACACTTTAACTCAGTACAAACACCCATATCAACTCGTAAACCCTAACCTAATCCCTAATTCATTCTATAACCCTAATCCTAAAAACCCTTATTCTTCTAACCCTAAACCAAATCATAAAACCATAGCAAACCATTCACCTTTAACTAAGTTCATAGTTTTCAAAATTTGTTCTGTTAATAAAAAACATAAGATCTGGGAAAAATCAGTAGGTTATGGGTATTAATTAAAAACACTATGTTGTAGCCCTACGTCTTGTGATCATTTTGCCAATTGAATCACCCCGATTCGACATCGGATGAATTAGTTATAGCCGAAATGGCAAGTGACGCAATTCTACACCACCTGTAGTAAGTAGCTGTTATCTCTATATTTTTGTATAGTAACCCCTGAATATGTAAAAATAAAAGTTATAGAGAACTCAAATATCTAACCATGCTCATTGGTTTGAGGTTTATTAGAATTACAGTTTGTAAATGGCAACCAAATTACCGGGACTGATGTTGGCTGTCCAAAAACAGACATGTATAAACTAAATAAACACTTCAAGATCCTCCATGACTCACCACCACCTTCATCACCATGACCTCACCACCACATCTCCATCACTCCAGCACCTCCATCACCTCCTTGTAAGCTACTGCTACAAGTTGCATACTAAGTAAGATTACTTGTTCCACATCTTTGATTTTTGAAAACCATCACCACCTCCCCATACACTCACCCTAGCTTTTATTAGTAAACATAGCAGCCCTTGGCCACCACACCAAGTAATCTTGGTGCCTACTCCAAGAAAACTTGGCCTCTAAGTCATTTAATCCCTATATAAGCCGAACACACACATACACTTGTTAAAACCTATATGAACCCTTGTTAAAACCTTGAATCCTCAAACCCATGCATTTTTGGTTAAAACCCTAAAACTGACCCGTTTTGATTTTCTAGCTACACGAAATCATTTTTCTAAACTGTTTTTACGTTAAAACTTCTTATTTTAGCTTATTCTAATAAGTCATGACCTGCAAAACTCTTTTGGATTTCAAAATTATGAATTTTGGTATTAATTTGCAAATGTTTTCATGCATACGGGTATATATCGTAACTTTCTGAAATTTATAACTAGAGGGGCTGAAAACATCATTATTCCAAAGTTATAACTATGAGGGGTTGTTTTGCCAAGTTCTAAAGTTAAAGGTTTAAATTATATATACTTATTATATAAAGGACTAAACTTGTAAAAGTTTATAAATCAAGGGTATATATTGCCATTTTTGCATTCTTAACGTATAAAATGAAATATTTTTATATTAGTTATAAAAATATATATTAATATTATAAGACTTGATTTTATTAAAACCCGACACATTTATCATTATTAATCATCGATCGACGCATTATAAAACAATTACGTTATATATTTAACGTAACTTATCATCGACTAGCTTTTGAAGAAACTTAAAATCTTATCGTATCACGTTACTAGGGAATTTCATGTGAGGGGTTTCATTTGGGTATACGTTTTGATGAGTTTGCTGGATTTACGATTTAAAGTGTCCTGGCTCCTCAAACGTTTACAAAGTAATACATTAAACTTTATGAAGTTTTGAAACATAAACAATCACACTAAGACTTGACATATTACCCCAGGTTGCGTAACGAAACTGTTTTCTTTCACTTGATATACTGAACTTCTTCGTTCGGGTAGATAACATCGTTCTACCATACGGACGCATTTCACTTGATATACTCTTGCTATAAATCAAATTTTCCCTATTAAGGTGAGTTCATAGGCTCGCATTTTAAATCTTTTGAATACTTTATAAACCCATGAGGGGAATACATGCTTAAACCATGAATGCAAGTGTTTTTCCAACTGTATGCCAGATATATTATTGCCTAAGTACCTTCCACTGCCAATATTTCTTAATCATGAACCATTAGTCAGTTACGAGTGAACGCGAATATTGTGGATAGATATATCGGGGTGTGACGACTCCCGTTGGTGTACCTATACTTTCTAGTACCAATAGCACTATATTTGATTATAATGGGTAACTTTGGCAAGTTACCTTTCCACGAGGACATTTTTTCCTCACTAATGTCACTAAGGTGATTTCCATGTTAACGTATTGATATCATGAGCTTAAGGTGTAACAACCATGACTTGAGCAGGTTGGTCAAACCGTAGTATTGACTTATGTGCATGTTGAAATGTATGGTTTATGTGATTTTATGTGTTTATGTGAGATTATATGTATTTGTGTGGGATATGTGAGATTGGATAATCAATCTATTGAGTGTGATCGTCTCGATGAGATTGGATTGATGGTAAAATTTGTTGAGTTCCTTTCGTTCACTTTTAAGTGACAAGGAAATGATTATTGAGGTTTTAGCGTTTTGTGTTAAATGTGTAAGTATTTATATGTATACGTATTTTTGTGTTAGCAATTAATGATAAGTTTAGGTTTTAGAGGTTAAGTTAAGAAAAATGAGTTATTTGATGGAGAAATTTCATTTTAGTCACTTATAGTGATGATGGAATTGATTGGGTATTTTGAGAGAATTGTTTTGGTTAATATGTGAATATTTAGGTGATGGATTAAAATGAAAAGTGTGTCATTTGTGAAACAAATAAGTTTGTTAAAATATGAGAGTTTTTGGAAGACTTTCTATTTTTAGAAAGTAAATTTGGAAATGAAAAATTATTTTTAGAAATTAGTTTTCAAGTAAAATGGTTTAACAAATTAGCTTAGGTTTTTATAAAACTTAAGGTATAAAGATAATTAACTAATTAATAAAAGAAAAGAAAAAAAATATTTTTTTTACCCATGAATAGTAAAAACGAATTTTAGAAAATAAAAGGAAAAAGAAAAGGAGTTTTAGTTGGAAACAAATTCCAATTAGGAATTATCTAAAACTTTTCTAGTAGCCTATAAATACAA
>BQNB010032294.1:0-26011 GCA_026074375.1 Tanacetum coccineum | reverse complement strand
TAGACTTTTGTCTTGTATCTTCGAGTGACCGAAGCTTCTTTGTTTGGGTCCATTTATGTGATCCTAACAAATGTTTAATAGTGGGGAGGTGAGAAAGGAGAAGTTGGTGATGCATTGTTTGGTTGTGGTGGAGCGCAATACGGAGGACGAGTGAGAAGAATTAAATGAAGTCAAGTTCATTCCTTATGGATTGGAATTGATTACGGGTATACATGCAACAATGGTAAAACCCGGAATGAAAGTTGATTGGGTCAAGAGTAGCGGGGTGAATAAGAGGTGATGGAGGAGAGCGTGGAGATGGTGGTATTTAAGAGTAAGAATTAGTTGCATGTTGGAGGTTTGTTTCAAGAAGTTAAGAGATGTGTTATAGTCGATTTGCCATTTGTTCCTCATTGAGGAAAGATGATGAAGAGGGTTGAGGGTTATTTATTAGTGGTGATAGAGGTAAAGGGTTCTAAGAAGATGTTGATGATTGAGGTGCATGAGTGGTTTTTCTCCAAACTTGCCTAACCGAAACTCTAGGTTTTCTTGAGAATTTTAGAGGAGGGCTTGAGAAGCTCATTTGATTAAAGAATTTTAGTTCAAGTAAAAGGAGGAAGGTGGTGATTGATGAGGGTGATGAGTGGTTTAAATATTTGGATGAGGAAGAGAATATGGAAAAGCATGGTAGTTGATGAAGAAGAGGTGAATAGTTGTGTGTCTAAACAGGGAAATAACAACTGAGGCTAGGATAGAGATGTTCAAATTTACAAAAAAAGAAAACTGTGAAATATTTGTTTCCCTCCTGAAGGCGGTCCCTTAAATACCGGCGGTCTCAGATATGTTAGGGGGCCGCCCGTGAGCTTTGGGGGCCATTTTCTGGGGATGACAAACTTTTCCCAAAATTCTCAGTTTGACACTTTGGTGCAGAAAAATATGAGGCTGGTGACAATAAGTTTCAGCAAGTCCTATTGCTCAAGCATCAACTAATTCTAACTTTGTCATCTAGATGTAATAAAGCTAGCCTAAGGCAAAGGGATTGTGGAGGAAATTAGTTAGGCATAGAAAATCTAAAAATGCATAATAATTTCATCTAGCATAATAATTAAATCAACAAGCGTATTATATTTTGGATGATAAAATTGAAAGATCATCCAAAGAAAATTTTATTGCCCGCTTGCATATCTAAGATAAATTCAAGAGACTAAGTAGAACATCATAGAATAATCAGTTATATTAAAGAGTAATAATAATAGTAAGTATGTAACACTTCATCAAACTTCTTCATTTCTTTTTGCTCCTCATTACATTCTTAAGCGCTTTTCTGATTGACCTTAACCCTTTACGGTGCTCATCTCGAGGTTGGCTTTGGTGGTTTTGAATTTTATTTTGGTAAGAGTGTAATGTTTGATTTTCATGAGGTGGGTTTTCAAAGACTCGAGGAACAATGTTTGACAAAGAATTGACAAGTTAAGATGGAGAGGGGGTATTAGAATTAAAAGACTCTTCATCATTTCCATTATTATTTTCATCTATATGATGAGATGATGATGGATGATCAATGACGTTGGAAGATGAGCTATGATTGGAAGATCGACATCTTTTCATGCCATGATCTGATCGCGTCTTTCGCTCGTAATGAGGAGCAAGGGGATGCATGACACGATCACATAAGATGTAGCGATCATTTGATGACTCGGGAAGATTAGACACGATATGAGTGAACAATCTAGTCAATAGCATTCCATAAGGTAGAATTGCCTTAGGTGTATTTCGAATGCTTTCCATTCGTTTGAGAATGAAAATTGCTAGATTGTATTTTGTGGAGGTTTCAATGCAATAAAACATATGACACAGACATGCCGGAACATGATCACGATGACCGTCTAGTCAGAATACGTTTTCACGTATGATCTCAACCCAAGAACTCATATGATGTTGAATTTCACGATTTAAAATTTTGTTGTCGTCAACATTAATGGTTTTCTTGTTACGAACACGAGTTACAAGACCTTGGCAAGGAGTTTGAATAAGGGTTTTAATGACACTTAAGGAAGAAGGATTGGTTTGATAACGACCTTTTGTGGGACTTCTAATTTCCAAGTAGTCAAGAGACCACTTGTCAGAGTATGAGCAGTGACCTTTAGAAGGAATCCCCAAAATATTACTTAACTCTTCGAGTGTGAAGGAAAAAGGTTTATTTTGAATGACGAAATTAACAACAAAGTGACCCTCAAAGTTATAGTTAAACTCAATTTGACCATAGAAATCAAGAACAAAACGAGGAACGATTTTCTCATTTATTTTCAAAAAACACTCGAATCCGATAGACTCAAACTTGGCGTTTATGTAGTTCATGTTTTCAAAGTTTTGACTTACAACCCGACTCTCATGAAAGTATCGTTTTTCAAGCAGTTTAAGTGTGTTTTGAAGTGGTTGATCAAATTCATTTGATATGATTGGAATGTAGTTACGAGTGTTTTGGTGATCAAGTCTGGTGATGCGAGGCATTGTTACCTAAAATAAGAGTAATTCCATATTTTATTAATATGAAATTATAATGTTAACAAGAACTCGTGCCTAGTGTGTGCCTATATGTAATAAATGTGGAGTTGCGACTAACTCGACTCTAAAAATAAAAAACTATGAGTTAAACCAAACGCCCCTTAGTTTAATTTTGCTCATTCAAACATGTCAAAAAATACATATGAATTATGTATCTCAAATTTTGTTCATGAGATCATTATGCATGTATGAAAAAACGTTTTTAGAATGTATTAACAATGCATAAAATCATTTTTATAGTGTTCCTAACGTGGGTGATTTTGAAATAAAATTGGGGTTTTGTGCAAAAACAATTTTTGCCAAACACACTTCAATCTTGAAAATCCTATGTCTGCGGGAAGCATATTAGTTATACATTGTGTTATTGTAGTTCTAATTGTACACAAACACAAGAAAAATAAAAATCCCCAATTTTGAATTTTTGTTCAACATGAACCCTAGACACAAATTTGAAAGAAAATAGATGAAATGACTTACAATTGATGATCTTTATAGTGTTAGGATTGGTTATTAGTGTTGATTTGATCTTCAATTAGTGTTTTAGTGGTTAATTTTAAGGTTTGGTGGTTTTGGGTTCGTGGTTTGTGAATGGCTGAAGAAAGGGGGTGTTTGTTTTTGTGTTTTACAAAAATAAGGGTGACAGACTTTTGGACTCGTTGGTGGCGGTCCTATATCGATATAGGGGCCGCCTAATTTAATCAGGGAGCCGCCATAAATATGGGGGCTGCCCTCAGCAGAGGGTTTTGACTTGATTTTTGACAGAAATTTTTTACGGAAGGAGTGACATTTTAATTTGCATTTCGCGAATTAAAAATGCTTAAAGTACTTCGGACGAAGTATTTAAGTTGTCACGACACGGAGTGGAACACGGACTAGAGACAGAAGAAAAGAGAAACGATTTATGGAATGTGCTCCATCATTCCTAAACCAAGACTTAGATAGTTAAACGATTCACGTTTAAGGGGTTTAGTGAGAATGTCGGCTATATTGTCGACGGACGGCACTTTTTCAATAGAGATATGTCCTTTCTAAACATTATCGCGAAGAAAGTGGTGACAAATTTTGATATGTTTAGTTCGAGGGTGTTGCACCGGGTTTTTGCTAAGGTCAATCGCGTCTTTATTGTGGCACATGATCGGGACATCGTCGAGTTGAATGTCGTAGTCGATAAGAGCTTGTTTCATCCATAGTGCTTGTTAACATGCCTTTTGGGCACTTACGTATTCAGCTTCGGTAGTGGATATAGCAAGAGCGGTTTGTTTCTTCGAGAACCAAGATTTCAAACAACATCCCACGAACGTACAAATAACTACTAACTAAAGTAATTAATAAACTAATCTACTGGTGATAACTTTATGATAATTAAATGTATTTACTTAATCATGCATTACTTATCAGATTGTTTCTCCTAATCTTATTGGCCTATCACACTTGTGATGATCTGTGTACGTATTTTCTAGGTCATGAATGAATTACATGAATCCGCCGTCTATTTAATATTCTGTTAAGGCAAAGCACAAGTAAGGTAGTATGAAGATTATTACAAGGCCCGTAAGAGTATATTAAATGCGTGTGAAATACCTTAAGAGCGATCAACCATATAAGGGGCAAGGTAGTATGAAGACTGTTACCCTATGGTATCCTTTCTGCGCACTCGAGTTTCCCTAGATGTGTCAACAGTGATACAAACAAAAGCTGGTTTTCTAAGGCCTAACGCCCACATTCATCAACAAGAAGCAACAGTAATAGGATCTACAATCCAACTTTTATGCAATCATAAGCAAATACAAAGGAGGGTTTAGCCTCGCATGTTATAATGAAAGCAAGAAGATAAATCAATCACACAACACATAGACATATTGAATGATATGATAAATATCCTTACTTAAATTTAAAACATGGATCCAAGGTAGTTCAATAGGGTTTTGAGGCCCTAAAATGACTTATGAAGCTGCTACAAAGGCTAGTATTCGTCTCCCTAAGTTATACAAAATTATCCCAAAAGTTACACACTAAAACCCTAAAATTAGTTTTGTATATATAGACATATCGACGTGACGGCATCGCTTTATGCTTCTGACGCCGTCGCCACGTAGATGGTTCTAGATCCACTTTAAGTCGGCTACGTTGTAACGTCGTCGCCAATATCCAACACCAAATCACACTAACAGAGAGTCACGATGCCGTCACTTAATGCCTGTAAACGCCGCTCCTGGCCACGTATGCATAAATCTGTCAAGAGATTTGTGAAGGTCTGTTAATCCTTGTCCTTTCTTCTCCAAATGAGCCTAAGGTCACGTGTTATTTATCCTTCCAAAAAGCCATCCAAGTGCTAAAAAACCAAAAAATAAAGATTAAGCACATAATCTGGGCATATTTACATGATTTAGAGGGTTAAATGACCCCTAAAATATTATAATAAAATGGAACACTCCATTGAAATACAAAATACCACGCCCCTACCCCTATCAACTTGGGAATTTGCTTTGTGTCCTCAAGCACATGGCTTTTTCTTCCCTTCCTTTTTCTCCTTTTTTCTTTCCCTTTTTCCTCCCTGTTTTTTTTCCTTTCTTTCTGCTATTATTCCCCTCTTTCCTTTATCTTCTTCCTTTCTTCTTTTCCTCCTTTTTCCCATGTTATTTTTCTCCCTTCTCTTCTTTCTTTTCTTTCTCCCTTCTTTTTTCTCATCCCTTTTCTCTCCTCCCTACCTAAACAAATAGCATATAAAGAGTAGGGCAAAATGAGGGGTTCATTTAAAAAAAAAAAAAACTAAACCTAAAAAACCTAATAAAAACTAACTCTTCAACGACACAAAAACCTAAACTAAAACACTACAGCTACTCTTTAAAAATAACTAGAAACTCTTTAAAAATCTACTCTTTTTAAAAAAAAAATAAATTACTCTTTATAAAAAAAACACTTAACTTAAAATAAAAAAAGTAAAAAAAAATAAAAAAATAATAACCTACTCTTTTAAACAGTATTTTAAATTTTACAACACGACATGACCTCCTAGACCCTCGTAATTAAAAGCACAAAAACACGGAAAGCATCACTAGCAATCATAATAACAAACAACAAACAAAAACACACTACTAGCAACACGCTCACCATAAGTGTTGGGATTCATCTCCTTTTCCACTCGGGTGTATAATAATTTATATAAAACATAATGGGGAAACAGAAAATCAACAAAACTCATTATACCTAGTCAAAACATATAAATTTACCCAAGCATGTAAATGAATCAAAACCATCATCGCTAAGGTCGCGCAAGCATATTCATTACTATCTACGAGGTTTTTTAAAAAAAAAAGGGTTGTGGGTGTAGGCTAAGATAACAAATAATATAAACAAAAAACGAGGATGAGATACATTTTGGGTGGCTTTTTGGGGGTGAATTTGGGAGTTGAAGGGGTTAGCTAATTATTTAATTACGAAAAACAAACAATGGGGTTTGGTTGCTAAGAAAAGGCCAAGACTTCTCTTGACTCTTACTTTATTTGCTACTCGATTTAATCGGACGAAGAATATACAAACTCTAACACAAACTCTTCTAAAACAAACATCAATCCTCTTCTTATCTCTTCTATCTCTATTCTTTTTTCTTTTTTTCCGTGAATCTAAACATAAAACAAAACATAAAGCCCAAATAATGGCAACCAAACAAAAAAAAAAAACAAAAAAAAAAATGGCAAAAAAAAAACACAAAATGGCAACAAAGCCCCGTAACATTTTTTTTTTTTTACTTTTTTAATACAATTTTTTTTTCTCTTTCGTATAATTTTGCCCTGACAACAAATTGCTATAGAACAATATAATACATCATGGGTTGTTTTTTAGATACAACCCCCTAAACAACACACTTTAACTTTTTTACATACTCAACTACATCGATTATTACAAAAATCTAAAACTAATGACCCGACCCGATTTTAGAGGTGGAATCAAAATAACATGGGAGAATCATCTAAAAAACAAACATGAATGAGGGTATTGATTTTAACTCTTTTTCTCTCTTCCTTTTTATTCTTTCCCTTTCCCCATTTTCTTTTCCCCCGCGAATAAGATACTACTACCCATGAAATCGTCCTAGACATCCATCCTCCCAATCAATCAATCCCAATCGTCCGATCGTATCAGTCCCAAAACTATATTGTTGACAAAAAGGATAAAAAGGACCTTAGGCAAAAAAGTTAAGCAAAGGCAAACCCGTGTACATACTCTCCAAATAATTAACCTTACACAACTTTACTTGGTTAAAAAACAAAAATGTGTACTAAAACAAAAAAGCAGGTTACATAACTAACCCCACCCGTAGGCTAAAGACAATTTTGGTGTAGTAACGATTGTTTACAAGTTAAAAAAAAAAGAAACAAAAGGGTTTAAAAAAAAATCTCTTCATATATTAATAATTATAGATCTTGTCCCCACCAACACCCACCACCCCACATCCAGTCCAACATCACACCATTCCAACAATCCACCCTCACACACAACAACCCACGACCATCCAAGCTTAACCAAAAAATATACCCGACGCCCCCTGACCCACAGGCACAGTCTCCGTAGGAATGACCACCACACAGGGGACACCAGCCCCAACACCTGCGTGCCAGGCCCCCCAACAGGAGATTGGCAACGATCACCAGAACGCTTGATCCCCCTCCACACCCAAACCCACCCCCATAAACCCCCCCCCCCCCAGGGAATCCAAACCTACCCCCACCACGTGGTGCCAGTGCTAGTGGCCCAAGGCACAAATCCTCCCTATACGCACCACAAACTCCCACCAACCTACAGTGCACCATGACCCACCTATACCACCCACTCAGCGGGAAGGACAGATGCGGACAACCTAGATGCGTGACCTTCGAAAAAATGAAATCAACCTCAACAAAGAAGTTCTTAAGAAATATAAATGATACTATCCGGTAAAAACAAACCACACAGCTCAATCAAATTAAATACCCGAATACACAATGTCCTACCAGAAAAGGAGACAAAGACCATAAACATACGAAACACAAACACATTTCCGTCAAACCAGACAAATAGAACACATATTGAACGCATATCAAAACTTAAATAACAACTACAACAATCAAAACCAACAAAAATAAAAAAACCACCCGAAACTCGAGAAAAGCTAAAGGTATCAACTATCCCTTGGTATATCAATAAAAGAAATAAACCAAATAGAATAACACCAATCACAAAACCCATAACACAATAACCACCAAAAAACCAAACAATAGGAAAACAAACACCCCACCCACCTACACATAACCCTCACCCCATAACCCAACCCCAACCCCGAATTCCTAAAAATCAAAAAAAGGAGGGCAAAAAGGACAACCTCTCAAACCACAAACACAAAACCGAACTCACAAAAGTATTTTTATTTTTTTTTTTTTTTTGGGGGGGGGGGGGTAGTGCAAATATTGAAGATAATTATATTGTGCACGACAAAAATACTAATATTGGCCACCTTAACAACCCTATTCCTCTCCATGAGAATGAGACGCACTATAATCATCATTAAAACTTTAATACTTACATAACTAAACTACTCTGAATAATTACAATTTTTAAATCATTAATACTTACACTCGGCCATTTCACTCTCGGTATGTCCACTCCATAAAATTTTTAAAAATTTGGGTCAAAATTACCTTTTTAAAAGCTATGTTTCCTTTATATTACCCATCATTTTAAAGGAACAAATAAATGGCAAATGAAAGAATAGTTTTCTAAGGTAAGCTTAGTTTCCCCCTAACATTAAGTTGAACAATGTCCCCAATGTTCTATAGAATTGTCCCCAATGTTCTATAGAAGTACCCGTAAAAACGAATAAAAAGAAAAGAAAACAAGTAAAAGAAACTAGTACTCCCCTGGTTTGCTCAATAATGGAGAAGAAACATGCGATAACTGGTTAAATCGTCCTCCAAGAATCGTCCAAATGAAAACTTCTAAGAACTTCCAACTTCTCTCAGCAAACACACACACACATGGTAATCACATCCAGACAAAGAAAACTACACACCACCAAGCTTAAAATCGGCGGGATAAATACCATATACAATAAAGTTTAAGGGTTTCGACTCTAACGACAGGCAGTAAAAGATAGGACGAGAGTAATGATATAATCATAGGATTTTCTGCAGGTTTACAAAAGAATTACAAATTTTAAATACTGCACATTTATTTTTCAGAAATACTAGAAAATTTTAAATTGTTTCATAGCTGGAGACGCGACGCCATCAGGATAAATCCTCACGCCGTCTCCAGCGTTTGTGAAAATTTCTTCTTTGTTTTTTATAAGAAATTTCCTGCATGCAATTTTTATAAGTCAAAACAAAAGAAAGCACTCCATAAAAACCTAGAATTAATCATAACAATCATATGACTCGAAACTGACGCGAATTAATCTAAATAATTTATTTCAAATGTTTGAATTTGGTTCTTAAAACCGGATATATCCCCTACACTTATTTTGTTGCAAAATACCTTTGATTGCAAATAAGATAAAGTTACAAACAAACAAAGCATGATTACACAATAATTCAAACATAATAAAATAAACAATATAGAATTAAAACACAAGACACTCATAATATGTGGGAAATTAAATATTGGGTTGCCTCCCAAAAAGCGCTTTTCTTTATTTACGAGTCTTGTAGCTAGACTTGAAGTCACACTTTCTTACGTGACTTCTCATTCATCATCCAAAGTTATATCGTCATCTCTGTTGGTGTCCAATACGCTCTTTTGATATGGTTTCAATCACCCGTTGTTTATTTACGATGAATTCGTTCCTATCTTCATCATATAGCTCAATCACGCCATTTTTCATGTCCTTGCATACTGAAAATACATTTTGACTTTAGTTTCCCAGGGAACAGCCTTAAACATAAGTTAAAGAGAAGTACCTTATTGCCTCTTTCGTAGTTAGTCGGTGCTTTTATACGTTTATCGTGCCATCTTTTTGTTCTTTCCTTATAGGAGATGGATGATTCGTAAGCATCGAGTCTCATTTCGTCCAGCTCATTAATCTGTAAGAACCGATTTGCCCCAGCTTTCATAAGGTCCTCAAGTTGTAGTTCTTAATGGCCCAGTAGGCCTTGTGCTCTAATTCGACAAGAAGATGGCACGCCTTGTCGTAGATTATTCTAAATAGGGTTGTACTAGGGGGTTTTAAAAACGTGTCTGGAATGCCCATATGCATATCTAATTTGTAGGACCAATCTTTCCTGTTGTTCCCGGTGGTTTTATCAAGGATACGTTTTATTTCCCGGTTTATGTTTTCGACCTACCTGTTTGTCTGAGGGTGATATGCGATCGAGAATCGGTGAACCACTCCATACCTTTTCATTACCTTCTCCATTTGGTAGTTGCAAAAATGCGTACCCCTATCACTAATAAGGGCATTTGGTATCCAAAATCATGCGAAGAGACTTTTGAGGAAGTTTACTACGTTCCGAGCATCATTGGTAGGAAAGGCCTCGGCCGTCTACCGCGTCCATTCGATACGATAGTCGATAGCTACTCTACTAGGATGTATTTGTTTCCTGTTTGATGATGGAAATGGTCCCACAAAGTCTACTCCCCGACATCGAATAATTCGCAGTACTGGATATTAGTTTTTGAGGTGTTTTCATCCTTTGAGAGATGTTCGGCTCGTTGACATGCATCGCAAACTTGGACCAACTTACGTGCATCACAAAATATATGAGGCCAATTGAATCCGACTTCGAAGACCTTTCTAGCAGTAGTGACGATGCCATGATGTCCTCCAGATGGTCTGTTGTGACATTGTCAAAGGATTTGTGCCGCCTCATCCCTGGTCACGCACCTTCGTATGATTCGGTCAACACATTGTTTGAATAGGAATTGCTCATCCCAAAAGTAATGCCTTAAATCGCTGAAGAACTTTTGCTTCTCTTGACGGCTGGATCGAAAGGGTAGTACTCGGCTAGCTAGATAGTTAGCATAGTTGGCATACCATGGTTCGTTGTTCTTGTTAGAAATTGCCATTAACCGCTCTTCAGGGAATAAGTCCCTTATTTCAGCCTTTGGTTAGCTTTCCAAGATCAGGGTTTTCAAGTCGAGAGAGGTGATCGGCTGCCAGATTTTTAGCACCTTTCTTATCACGGATCTCGATATCGAATTATTGGAGTAGCAAGATCCATCGAATCAGTCGTGGTTTTGCGTCTTGTTTAGTGAAGAGGTACCGCAGGGCAGAGTGATCCGTTAAAACGATGGTCTTGGATAAGACCAAGTATTGACAGAACTTATCGAATGTGAAGATGACAGCCAAAAGCTCCTTTTCGGTAGTTGTGTAATTCTATTGAGCTTCGTTCATCGTTTTGCTGGCGTAGTGTATGGGTTTGAAATGTTTGTCGATTCTCTGTCCTAGCACTGCTCCGACAGCATAATCACTTGCGTCGCACATGACTTTGAATGGTAATGACTAATCTGGCTTGGTCATGATTGGTGCTTGCGTCAGTTCACATTTTAACTTATTGAATGCTTGGATGCACTCTGCGGAGAAATTAAATAGGGTATCTTTAACCAGGAGATGGGTCATCGGGTGTGCGATTTATGAGAAATCCTTTATTAATCTTCTATAAAACCCAGCATGTCCTAGGAAGCTTCAGATGGATCTCACATTCATGGGGTATGGTAGTTTAGAGATTGCTTCAATTTTTTTTGTCGACCTTAATTCCTGAACCTGAGACCTTATGATCGAGGATGATCCCTTCCTTTACCATGAAATGGCACTTTTCCCCATTTTTTTTTTTTTTTTTTTTTTTTTTTTTTTTTTTTTTTTTTTTTTTTTTTAAAATTTTTTTAACACAAATTTGGATTTCCTCACACCTTTTTAGCATCTTTTCAAGGTTTTTAGGCAGTGGTCGAAAGAGTTACCAAAGACGGAGTAATCGTCCATGAAAACCTCCATGCAATCTTCGATAAGCTCATAGAATATGGCTGTCCTACAGCGCTGAATGGTTGTTGGGGCATTACATAATCCGAAGGGCAATAATTTATATGCGAAGGTTCCGTAAGGGCAGGTGAATATGGTTTTCTCCTGATCTTCAGGGGCGATAGGAATTTGAAAGTATCCTGACAACCCGTCTAGAAAACAGTAGTACTCATGCCCAACTAAATGTTTGAGCATCTGATCAATAAACAAAAGTAGAAAATGATCGTTCCGGGTCGCGTTATTCAATTTCCGATTGTATCGAACAACATGCGCCATCTATTGACCGTCCTTTATGGGATGAGCTCGTCTTTCTCATTATTTACTACGGTCATTCCTCCCTTTTTGGGACCACCTGGACAGGACTCACCCAAGGACTATGGGGTCGATTTTAAGACCTGCGTTCAAAAGGAGCTTATTACTTTTCTTTTTTACTACTACATCCTTGATGTTGGGTTTACTCGTCTTTGAGGTTGGACACTTGGTTTGAACTCGTCTTCCATGAGAATTTTGTGAGTGCAGAAAGAGGAATCGATCCCTTTTATATCCGCAATACTCTAGGTGATTACCCTTTTATGATTCTTAAGAACCTTTAGAAGCCTGGCTTTTTCAGCAGTGGATAATGCGCATGAGATGACTACTGGGAGTTGGTTATTTTCCTGGAGGAAAGCATACTCAAGGTGTTCAGGTAACTCCTTCAGTTCAAGTTTGGGTGGTTCGACACTTGATGGTTTTAATTTATTCTCTTGGGCCTTCCATTCGAGTGGCTCTATCGGCTCTGTCCCAGGGTAGAAGGAAACTGCATGCACTTTGTTAGAATCTTCCTCTTCTTCTTCTTCAGCCTATTTTCCGTCATGACTTATTGTGTTGACCAATTAATCTTGGATCATCTTAGCGGTGTGGTCGGCGCAGTATAGGTAATCGTCGCGAGAGTGTTTGTATTTCATGGATTTCCCAATGTTGAAGGTAACGGTTTCACTTCTGACTCTTAGACTCAATTTTCCTTCACGAACGTCAATTACAGCTCTTACTGTGGCGAGGAAGGGTCGTCCCAAAATGATTAGAACTAGCTCGTCTTTGTCCATCTCCAAAACTAAGAAGTCAACTGGGAAGATGAACTTGCTTAATTTTACCAATAGATTCTTGCAGACCCCGATAGGGTATTTGATAGATCGATTGGCCAGCTGAATACTCATTTTTGGTTGTTTAAGTGTAGAAATCCCTAATCGTCAGAAGAGAGATTGTGGCATGAGATTTATACTTGCTCCTAAATCAGCCAAGTCGTTCTTGACTGCCAGGGGTCTGATAAGACATGGAAGTGTGAAGCTTCCTGGGTCCCCTTCTTTTTGGGGCAGACTCCTTTGGATGATAGCAAAACATTACTCACTAAGTTTGACCGAGGAGGCTGCTTTTTCAAGTTTTTCCTTATGTAAAAGGAGATCTTTCAATACCTTGGCTCCCTTTGGCATGTGGATCATGGCTTCCAGGAACGGCAAGTTGATATGGATTTGTTTGAAGATTAAGAGGAGCTGCTCGTTCTCGTCATCCTTTTTCTGCTTCTTTAATCTAGACGGAAAGGGAAGCTTGGACGACTAGGAGGGTTGGTAAAAGATGGATGGCCGAGGGGCAGGTTCTTGCATGATGCTTGGTTTTGCGTCCTCAGGCCCTTCTTTTTTGGTTTCCCCCTCAGTGTGGTTGGCAGATGTTATTGCATGGACCTGGAAAGATGGTCCTGAAGTGTTTAACATGATCTGGTTGTTATGGCAAAAGTTGGCGCTTCAGGTTCAGGAGTTTTGCTTTTCCTGATCGTGGAGAGGATTTGGGAGAATTGTTCATGCAATTCCTTACGGTGCTGGTCAAGAATTTCTCCTATACCTTTTGTGTGGGACTTCTTTTCGAGCATAAAGTTGGCGAGCTCGTCTTCAAACCTACTTCTAATAGTCCATTCATGCTAGCTCTCCTTTTTCTTACGTTTGTATTTCTTCCCCGTGGAATGGGTAATCGTCGTTTGAAAAACCTCAGAATGGAAGGATCATCATAAATGTCTCCCCTAGATAGGCATACATGTTCGGCCGGGTCGTTCTGTTTGCATTCATCAGCCTCGTGGGATTAGGGTGAGAATGTTCATGTAGGGTTTTGGGAGGCGTTGGCGGGTTGGCTTCCCAGTGTTTTGGAGGAGGATCTTCAGCATCAAAGAGGTTTCTTCCGGCTATAGCAAGAGATTTGTTCTGCTGTAAACGTCAGACGGCTCTCTTAAGCCTCCATAATTCTCTTTCAGACTCGTCAAGGGGTTTGGTTAGCCTTTTAACGGTGCTACGTGTCATGGTGATAGATTTGCAAAACAGATAACACGAAGAGAAGATAGACTACAAGAAAGCTAATATGTGGAAATTAAAGTCTCACTTGAAAGGATTCAAGCGAGTAGAACTAAGTTAAACTATGATCAAAACCTAACTATTCCCTATGCAGCGGTGCCAAAAACTTGACGTGGTCGTCATAGGATTCTACAAGAAGTTTTACAACTCCCTAGGCAGAGTACCTAACCGTTGTAGAGTAGTATAGGCAAGACTCGGGGGTTGTTATCGTTCTCTAGAGGAATAGGTGGGAAGATTTGATCACAGTCTAACAGAATTCTGAAGGTTGAGAGAAGATTATTTTTGTGTTTTTATATTTTATAGAAAGCATGTAAATCTATGGTTTGAGAAGTTGGTTTGATAAACTACTAACTAAAGTAATAAATAAACTAATCTACGGGTGATAACTTTATGATAATTAAATGTATTTACTTAATCATGCATTACTTATCAGATTGTTTCTCCTAATCTTATTGCCCTGTCACATTTGTGATGATTTGTGTACGTATTTCCTAGGTTATGAATGAATTAAACGAATCCCGCCGTCTATTAATATTCTGTTAAGGCAAAGCACAAGTAAGGTAGTATAAAGATTATTACAAGGCCCCTCAGAGTATATTAAATGAGGGATCAACCATATAAGGGGCAAGGTAGTATGAGGGTTGTTACCCTATGGTATCCTTTCTGCGCACTCGCGTTTCCATAGATGTGTCAACAACCGATAACAGACTAAAAGCTGGTCTTTCGAAGGCCTCACGCGTACGTTCATCAACAAGAAGCAACAGTAATAGGATCTACAATCCGACTTTCATGCAATCATAAGCAAATACAAAGGAGGGTTTAGCCTCTCATGTTATAATGAAAGCAAGAAGATAAATCAATCACACAACAATAGACATATTGAATGATGAATGATAAATAACCTTACTTGAATTAAAAAAATGGATCCAAGGTAGTAAAATAGGGTTTTGAGGCCCTAAAAACGACGTATGAAGCTGCTACAAAGGCTAGGGTTTGTCTCCCTAAGTTATACAAAATTATCCCAAAGGTTACACACTAAAACCCTAAAATCAGTTTTGTATATATAGACATATCGACGCGACGGCGTCGCTTTATGCTTCTGACGCCGTCGCCACATAGATGGTTCTAGATCCACTTTAAGTCGGCTACGTTGTACACCATCGCCAATATCCAGACACCGTCACCAGATAGATCATGACGACGTCGCTTTATGCCTGCGACATCGTCTCCAGCCATTGTTTGCATAAATCTTCACAAGATTTGGTGTAGGTCCGTAATCTAGTCCGTTTTCTTCTCCAAATAGGCCCAACGTCACTGTTAATTTCCTCAACAGCCATCCAAGTGCTAAAAACCTAAAAAAAATTGATTAAGCATGTAATCTGGGCATATTTGCATGATTTAGGGGGTTAAATGACCCCGAAATAGTGTATAAAATGACACCTCATCAGGAAGATACGCTTAACCGCTTCAAGATGAGAGGTTTTGGAGCCTCTTGGAAGCGTGCACAAAGGTAGACACTAAAACATGATATCGGGCCTACATCCGTAGAGTAGAGTAACCACTTATCAAGCCTCGATATTGGTACTAATCTACCGACATCACACTCATCACTTTCATCGATTATAGTTATCCGAGGACATGGGGGTTTTCATTGGTTTAGAATCTTCTAAGCCAAATTTCTTAAGCATTTTTTTAATATATTTAGATTGATTAAAGAAGATACCGTCTTTCATTTGTTTTATTGTATACCGGCAGAATTAAGTTTCCCTATCATGCTCATCTCGAACTCTCATGCATTGAATGTTTTCCAAATTCAACACACAATGTCTTTTGACAAGATCAAACCGAATATAAGGTCGTCGATAGACATATATTTAAACTGATGAGATTTGAACTATTCTTTTTTATAAAAAGTGTGTTATCTAACATTCCCATTTTGTACTCATGTTACAAAGAAACAAAAGATTTTAATCTATCATACCAATCTTTGGGTGCTTATTTAAGACCATATAAAGCTTTCTTTAGTTTATAAACATGATTCGGTTTTTCGAAGTCAATGAATCCTGGAGGTTGTGCCACGTATACCACCTCATTGATAAAACCGTTTAGGAATGCACTTTTTACATCCATTTGGAATAGCTTAAAATCTAAAGCACAAGTATAAGCTAATAGTATTCTAATAGACTCAAGTCTAGCAACTGGGGCATAAGTTTCATCATAATCAATGCCCTCTTGTTGATTAAAACCTTAAGCGACTAGCCCAGCCTTATTTCGAGAAACAACACCATTCTCGTCTAACTTATTTCTAAACACCCACTTAGATCCTATGATTCTCTTATTCTTAGGTTGTGGTACTAACTCCCAAACATCGTTTTCAATGAATTGATTTAATTCTTCTTGTATCGCGATTATCCAACTTTCATCCGTTAAGGCTTCATTCACATTCTTAGGTTCTAAAGTTGATATAAAACAAAAGAAGTTACTTTGGTTTTGGGCTTGTGACCTAAGAGTTCTTTGGTTAAGGTTTCCTATGACATTTTCTAATGGATGGTTCTTAGATTCCTTAATATTGACTATTTCGTCAATTTCTAAAGTTTCATCCTCAATGTCATTTTCTAAGTTTCTCTTTTCAGTAACCTTAATTGCTTCTATTTCATCTAAGTCATCATCCACCAAAGATGATGTCTTAGAGGGTGGAAGAGTTTCATCAAATGTCACGTTAAGTGATTCTTCGATTTTTATGGTATGTTTATTAAGGATGATGTAGGCTTTGCTATGTTGGGAGTAACCTAAAAAGACACCTTCGTATGACTTTGGGTCAAACTTAGTGAGGTAGTCTTTGGTGTTTAGGATGAAGCACTTGCTTCCAAACACTCTAAAGTAATCAAGAGTAGGTTTCCCACCTCTCAAGAGTTCATAAGATGTTTTACCTAAGATGGATCTAATTAGGAATCAGTTAAGGATGTATGTTGAAGTATCTACGGCGTTACACCAAAAATTTGATGGTAACAATTGTTCATTCAACATGGACCTACTCATTTCTTAGAGTGTCCTATTTTTCCTTTCTACCACGCCATTTAATTGTGGAGTGCGTGGAGCTGAGAAATTATGTGTAATACCGTTGGCATTATAAAACTCTCCAAATTGCACTTCATTATCAAATTCTCTATCGTGGTCCGTCTTAATTGACACTATTGAACATCCAAATTGATTTTGTTTTTTCCTACTAAAGATTTCAAATTGCTCAAAAGCCACAATTTTATTCTTAAGAAATCTTATCCAAGTATACCTAGAGTAGTCATCTACTATGACTAAGGTGTAAGCATCTAGTCGTTGAGACTATATTCTTGGCTTTGTGACCAGCGTGAGCTTGTTTTCCAATTTTGCAAGAATCACATAAGTGTTGATCAAACTTAAGCTTAGGTAAGTTTCTAACTAATTCCTTATATGCTAACGATTGAATGAGACGAATATTAGCGTGACCTAATCTTCAATGCCACAACGTGGAATTTTCATCAATCATTGCGAGACAAATTTTGTCTTTTGGCTTATTTCCTAATTTCATCAGGTATAAGCCTTTCTTCCTAATACCTCTTCCTATAATCTTACCATCCTTCGTGATTTCACTATCATGTTCAGAAAAAGTTACTCTACACTTATTATCGTATATTTGTCCTACACTTAGCAAGTTAAATCTTAAGTTATCTACATGTTCTACATTATCTATTTTAAGAGAGTAATTTGAAATCGTACATTTGCCAATGATGTTACCGCTAAGATTACTACAAAAAATAATATTACCTCCATTGTATGCCTTGTAGGTTAAGAAGATCTTTTGGTTACCCGTCATGTGTTTAGAGCATCCGCTACCCTTTATCCACTCATCGGGTTCCAAGTCGACTCTAAGGCATATCTATTTATATAATACAATAACTCAAACATTTGGTCCCCAACATCTCATAAGTCTAAAGTTGTTAGTGCTAAACATCCCTATGCAATTGATTGGGATATGGAAATGGAAGACACATTTCCCATGGCGTGTAACTTTGAGGTTGGAAGTTGTTCCAAGTTACAGGAAAACCATGAGGTTGGTTTTGTTGACCAAAATTTCTTTTTGGTTGCGGTGTCTTAGAACGAGGATAATGATTATTGACTCTTCTAAGGGGTGGAAGTTTTGTCCTAAAATTTGGTTTACAAAATCTAACTGCAGGTTTTAACGTTGGTTTATAAAAATTGTTTAACCTCATTATCACTAGCAACAGGAATTTTAACATTGTTTACCATTATGTGTTTTGGTCTAGGACCCAAAATAGATTTTTGAAAGAAAACAGATTTTTCATAATCTGGTGAACAGACATGCGGCCCCTTGATTGCTTTGGGGGATGTCTAGACTTTATGGGGGTCGCCCAAGATATTTGGGGCCTGCCACCAGAGGATGTTTCTTTCTGAGATTTCACATATTTTATTTCCTTAGACTTACTAGTTGATACTTCACATGAGTTAAACCCTAAACCTAATTTATCACCAAAGAGTTTTTGATTGCTTAACATTTCATTTAAGCAATGCATGCTCTTTTCAAATTTAGTTAGTTTAAGCGCTTCTTCTTTGAGTTTTTCATTCTTAATTTTAAGTGATTGACAATTTGTACATTTGAGATCAACTCCCTTATTTTTCTCTAATGTAGACAATTTTAATTTTAGTTTAATAAGTTCATTTTCTAAACTATTTCTAGTAACTTTTAGTTGTTTATTCTTAGTGATTAGTTTTAAACTTATCTTGCAAAGTTTATCATATTCATTATCTAAAGTAAAATCGTCAATTGATGAATTTTCATCACTAAAGTAAGAGGAATCGGAACATATGCTTGAGCTATGAGACACGTCTCATATTTAGCCTTCTCATCATCTTCTTCACCGCTATCACTCCAAGAACCTCCTACGAATGCTCTTTGGTTCTTGCCTTTCGGTGGTTTTGGACATTCTCCAATAAGATGATTTGGATTACCGCATCTAAAACATTTTCTATCACTTTTGTTGTTCTTGTCATATCGGCTTCTTTGGAACGTCTTTTTGTCGTTCCGTGGTTGTCTCACGAATCTACCTCTTCTCTTGAAGAACTTCTTGAAGTCTCTAACCGCCATGACATATTCTTCGTCTTTACTTTCGGAAGTCGAACACTCCTCTTCACTAGATTCTTTCTTAGCCTTTAAAGCAAGAGATTTTCTTTCTCCCTTAGCTTTGACTATTTTAGAATCTTTCTTGATGATCGTCTCATGAACTTTGAGGTTCCCAATGAGTTCATCAAGTGACAGTGATGTTAAGTCTTTTGACTCTTCAATCGCCATGACCTTTGCTCTCCATTTGGGATGTGGAGCCCTAAGAAACTTCCTAACATAGTTCTTGCTAGATTAACCTTTATCAAGAGCTTTTAGACTAGTAATAATAGTATTAAATCTAGCAAAAGCACTATCTATAGATTCGTCTTCAGAAATGACAAATTGTTCATATTGTTGTACCAAAAGTTCGATCTTGTTATTTTTGACTTGGCTATTACCTTGATGGGTGATTAACAAAGTTTTCCAAATTTCTTTTGCCGTATTACACATGAAAATTATTTCATATTCTTTTCTTGGCAAAGCATTATAAATAACCATTTTGGCTTCGTTATTTTTCGCAAACCTCTTTTTAAGATCGTCACTTTGTTTTTCAAAAGGGACAACCTCATCTAATTTGGTTTTCGGATTTTGTTTAATAGGTTGGAAATCACCGTTAGTAATAATATGTCAAAGATCAAGATCTTTTGATTTAACATATGTTTTGAATATATTTTTCCAATAAATAAAACTATCATTTTCAAAGAGTGGTGGTCTTTGCATGGATTACCCTTCTAGATATTTGCTAGAATCTATAGATCGATCCAAGCTTTAAAATACAGTATATTTTAAAAATCTTGAGTGACCTCGGCTTTTGATACCAATTGTGGAAACTAGAAGGAGGTTGAATAGTTTACAGGTTAATTGGCGTTTTAAAGTTTTACTTCTAAAATTGTTAGATTCGATTATATGTTCAACCAATCACAATAACTATCTAATTGTAATATCTACACAAGAAATATAAAGAGATAAAGGAAAGAACGATCAAACCAAGATACCAAGATTTATAGTGGTTCGGCTATGAAGCTCTTTTTCGTCCTACTCTACTCCCCGAGTATCCGACTTGAGATTTCACTATGTCAATAAGCTCCCTTCAGGTGGAGAAAACCGTTTACACGTAGCTTACGTTATTTTCCGACACTAAGCTAAATGCCGAGTCCTAATCTTAGCTAGAACCAATCTACCACTTACACAAGTACTACCTAATCACAAGATCTACACTATCGAATTTACACATAATTCGATTTAATCAATCACACAAGATAATCAAAATAGAGTTTTGAATCTTAGAAGAAGAGAGGAGAAATCACTAATCTATAGCACTTCATTTCTTGGCGTATACGAGTGTTCTTCTCTTACACTTGATAGAAGAAGGAAAAATATAGAAGATGAGATTTGATCACTTGAAACAACTATATCTTGGGGGCCTCCCCTAGACTGACGCTCTAATTTTTGTCCTTTTATGGGGAAGGTTTATCTTGGTGAGTTATATTCGGTTTTGGGGGGGAAATTTGAATTTCAAATTTATGTTTTTAAATAAAACATTATTTTTATTTAACAAAACTATTTTAGGTAATTATGTAAAAATATAGTTTTGTAGAAATGTAATGGATTAAGAAGAAAAAATATTTTCTTGATCATTAATTAAGCTTAATGATTTGTTTATCCATACCTTAAGTGATTTATGTCGAAATAGAAGTTTACGATTAATAACATGTACACATTTATTTTTATCGTGAATGTTTTTACATTTTGTCGTCTTCAAAACGTAAAGGAGTCAAAAAATATAAATAACATTTTAAGCATTATTTGTATTAATAGTGGATGATTACACAAGGGCTGTTTGGGTGTATTTAATTAAATCTAAGGATGAATTTCATATTTCATAATTGTTTTCTATAACCTGATTGAAAATCAGTTTAAAAGGAAAATTAAAGTTTTCAGATGTGATAATGGAACTAAATTTGTTAATCAAACTGTTAATAAGTTTTGTGTTGATAAAGGAATAATACATCAAACATCTTGTGCTTATACCCCACAACAAAATGGGATTGCTGAGAAGAAACATAGGCATCTACTGAATGTTGTTAGATCCCTTCTGTTTCAGGGGGGATTCCTTTAAAGTTGTGGACTGAATGTATTCTAACTGCTACCTATCTTATTAGCAGACTCCCTTCTTCTGTGCTAAATGAAAAATCTCCTTATGAAATGATTTATAAGAAACCACATAATCTCTCACACTTAAGAGTGTTTGGTTGTTTGTGTTTTGCTACTATTAGGTATTCTAATTTTAAAAAAGGATATAGGTTATATAGTCTTGATAGACATCAGTTCATTTTTTCAAGAGATGTTAAGTTCTTTGAGACTGTTTTTCCATTGAAGGATTTTGTGACTAAAAATGATACTACAAATGTTTTTCAAGCCATAAACCATGTAAACTTTTTTTATATTGAATACCCTAAGATGCCCAATGATAATGAGGGAGTAGACCCTAATCTGAATAGTGACAAAAAGTCACAAAGTGATAGTAGCCACTCTTCTGTGCCTGGTGGAGATGTGAACACTGCTGATTTCCCAAATAATTCTGGGAATGATGCTGATAGCAGTGAACACATCTTTGCTGCACAGGATGAGCAGGTGACCACACTTGAAGATAACATATTTTCTGAGGGTAATTTAGATTAAAATCCGAATACTTCTACTCATGATACTCAAAATCTAAGAAGGTCTTCAAGATAGTATTTTTCCAAGAAACTATAATGATTTTGTAGTGGATTCTAAAGTTAAAATATGGGCTTAAAAAATATGTTGGTTATTCAAAACTTAATTCTGAAAATTATTGTTTTATTACTCAATTAAACAAAAATTGTGAACCTAAAACTTTTTTTAAAGCTTCAAAGTTTCCTCATTGGACTGTAGCTATGGATAGTGAAATAGATGCCTTACTTAGGAATGACACATGTGACATCGTTAATTTACCTAAAGACATAAAAGCCATAGGAAGCAAATGGATATTTAAGATTAATTACAAGTCTAGTGGTGAGATTGATATATATATGACTAGACTTATTGCTTAAGGATATAGTCAAAAGGAAGGTATTGATTATGAGGAGACATTTTCTCCTGTTGTTAAAATGGTGACTGTTAGATGCTTGTTAAATGTGGGTGTGTCTAATTCTTGGTCTGTTTTTCAACTTGATGTGAATAATGCATTTCTATATGGTGGTTTTGTTGAAACTATGTATATAAAACTACCTGAAGGGTATTTTCCTTCAGATAACAAGGTGTACAAACTTAAGAAATATTTATATGGTTTAAAACAAGCACTTAGACAGTGGAATGCAAAATTGACTTCAACTTTGATTGAAAATGGTTTTAGTCAAAGTAAATCTGACTATTCTTTATATACTAAGTCTAATAATGGTATATTTCTTGCTTTGCTTGTTTATGTGGATGATATTATCATTACTGGTAACAATGTTTCTAAGATTGAAAAGTTTAAAGTTTACCTTAAGTCTAAATTTATGATAAAAGACTTAGGTAAACTCAAATACTTTCTTGCCATTGAGGTTGTTGATACTGATAAAGGTATCTGTCTTAATCAACGGAAGTATGTGCTTGATTTGTTATCTGAATATGGTATGCTTGCATGTAAACCTGCTAAAACCCCTTTGATGTCTAAGCTTAGTATTTCAAATGAAGCTTTTGATAATGATCCCACTCTTGATAATATTACTGATTATCAAAAGTTGATGGGTAAACTAATTTATCTGACTAATACTAGGCTTTATTTATCTTATGATGTACATTGTTTGAGTCAGAATATATATTCTCCATTCAAATCTCATCTTAAGATTGCTTTCAAGATATTAAGATATCTTAAAAGTTGTCTAGGTCTGGGCATTCATATTATCAAGAATACTGGTATGAATTTAAAAGCTTCTTTTGATGCTGATTAGACTAAATGCATTGTTACAAGAAAATCAATAACTGGATACTATCTTTTCTTGAATGATTCTCTTATTTCTTGAAATAGCAAGAAACAAAATACTCTCTCTAAATATTCAAATGAAGCAGCGTATAGATATAACACCCTAAGAAATTACATCTAAATTATAATAATATTTGCGTACAAAAAATAAAATAAAAGAGGAACTGCAAATAATGGATCCTCATGAGATACATATAACCTTACGTCAAATATGACTATATATATTACTAACATGAAATAGTCTTTTAACCCATAGATGAATAAATAAATAATAAACTGAACTTGAGATAAAATTATCTTCAAATAAGCACATGTTCATTTGGTCTACGAGAAATACTCGGTCATATCTATCTCCTCCAAAATCCCATTTATTTTGATGAGTTAGTTGGCAGATACTACCCATATAAAACTACATCTTCCGTACATTCTTTTCATAACCTAAAAGCAGATCACAATCAAGTTACAACCTAAATCATTCGTCTAGATAATCAAGAAGGGCTGAAGAGTAGCTTCACATTGGCATTGGACCTGTTCGGGTCTGTGTTCGTCTACGTCTCTAGAATTTTGGTTTCATTCATTCTTGTTCGAATTTTGATTGGGATTACGAGACTCAATGTTGTTTGTGTCTGGGTTAAGGAATTGGTTTAGTTAGCAGGAGGATAGAGATTGTGTTTGAGCCTGAGTCTCGTGGCAGAATTTATTGGGTGTTCGTGTTCGTGTGTGACTTCGAGTTCTGTTTGATTTGTGGTTCGCGATTGGATTTGAATTTGGTTCGTGTATGGGCTGCAGGTTTAGTTTAGTGACTGGTACGTGAAGCCAATCGTGTACGGCTGAGTTTTGGGGTTCCATCGTGTCTCATTGATTTCTGGCGTTCGTGCTTGACTTGGTTTCGTACTCGTGTTCTTGTTTTGGTTCCCATCTCTTCACGTATAAGCCTTGAGGTACCTTTGAACAATATATTGATGCCTCATATAAACTAGTCATAAATTACCCTGTTATATACTTAAACTGATATAGAGATATAAATCACCATTATTGATGAACTAGAAGGCTGGACAAAATTAGAACATGGAATTTTATTCAAAACTATCCTAACATGAGTATGCATTATTTTAACGTGAGGGCTAAACCTGAATTGAGTAAAGAACTATGGCAATGGTTTATGAATGATCAAATAAAAACTGGAATTTTGTGTAATGCGGCTAAAACTGTAAACTACTTGAAAATGGTTTCCCTTTATAAATTGGTATGTGTATTTTGACTAAATCTTATACTGTATTATATATATGAGATTATATTTGTATGTAAACGAACTAACATGGTCCTTTATAATGGAATTATGTAATATACAAATATGAAACTAAGCTAGGTTTTTGCAAAACAGTTATACCTTGCTGGATGTTTAAGCATTAAGAGTTACCAGAATGAAATAGTCATGTTCGAAAAAATGATAAGTTTTTCGTAAAATTTAGGAAGTTGCACTATATGGGTTTAAAAGAGATATAAAATGGTTAATACATGAGAGATATACTTTATTTTATAAAAGATTAGACTCGTGGTATTACTTACTATACAAGTTATATATCACAAATACGTAATATGTAAAATGTAAACATAAGTTTTATCCTGTAGTGACTGATTTAAATAAACTTAAGTGCCACATGTAACAAATAGATAATCAAAATAATTAGTGTGAATAATTATTATTTCTATAATTCATGTAGATAATTTGAAGCGAGAGTAAGTCGATTTGATTTGTCAAGTACGCGTTGGTTTGTTAAGGCACAGATATTCTATCCTTTCTCTTAAGGATTCATATGACATTTGTTGGGATTAAAAGACTTCAAGATGATTCTTAGAGTTACTACTGCTTAGGTATATATTAGTGCTGTCAAACATAACTTAGTGCTGCTGGTAATACTAATGAAAATTATGCTAAGTAGTTAGTACTGGTAGTGTAAAAGTTACTACTGCTAGGTACTACTGTTAGTATATGTTAGTACTGTTAGCATAAAGTTACTGCTGCTAATAGAAGTTAAGACTGCTCAGAGATGAAGACTGAAAATATACTAAGTAGTTACTACTGCTAGTACAAAAGTTAGTACTGCTAGTGTATGTTAATACTGCTAGAGTAAACTTCTAAGTGGTTAATACTGCTTGTGCTCAGTTACAACTGCTGAGTGATTACTACTGCTGGAAGGATTATGCTGACAGAGATGAGATCAAAGATTGATTGGAGAACAAGAATACTTACGAAGATAAGTATTAGTTATTTGTAAAGAAGATATGTATAACTTATTTGTTTAGGAGATTACGTTTGTTTATAGAAAAGATCATGATAAGTTAGGAAAGTATTGTAAGCCTTGTAGGACTCCTTGGTGTATAAAAGGAGGTCCTAGGGCATAATGTTAGGAGTACATCTTTGATATTCGTAGCTTCAAGGTTATTTTGTAACCCTATCACTATTCAGAGTGATCGTTTCATATTGAGGCTGAAAGTTTAGTAAAAGTTTGTTTACTGTTTTATTGTTCTTCTTAGTATTGCAAACTAGTTTCCGCATAGTTTGTGATATTCTCAATCTTAGTTTCTACTATAGTTGTTTTGGATCTATCCAACACAACTAAGCTTTAACAAGCTAAGTAAGATCTGTTCAAAAGGGATCAACAAGTGGTATCAGAGCTTGTTGAGAAACTTTGAATAAGAAGAACACTATATCTACACAAGATCTGTTAGTCAAAGAAAAGATGGAGTCACAATCAGAAACTACCCAAACAGTGTCTGCACTAAAACTTCTAGTACTCAAAACGTATGGATGCATCCTAGGCTAATATGTGTAGGTTTTGGATATGATTTGGTGCATGGCTTAGTGTGGTGCCAATACCTCATTGCACATTTATAGGGTACATCTGGAGCTGCAGCTCCCATGTATAATTTGATATGATATGATATGCATTTGATTGTAGGGT
>BQNB010032293.1:0-37353 GCA_026074375.1 Tanacetum coccineum | reverse complement strand
AGACCAGACTATACTATACCAGACAAGACCAGACTATACTATACTAGACAAGACCAGACAGACCAAACAAGACAATAACGTAGTAATACACAGTTACTATAATAATTGTATTCGTTGCAATTATTACAAATAACAAGTATATAATAACGTGACCCAAGATCATAACAATACCATTTTCATAATAATTGTGTTTGTACAATTATTACACTATTACTTGTATTCAAAATGTTTTTCAAATCTATGAATTTCATTCAACCTTTTTGTTGACTTTTTAGCTTGTTTATCTCAGGTTATTGAGCAATATACGACACGGAGTGGCATGAACTCGAAGATGGCTAAAAATTATTATCATTCACATTGTATGTAACTAGATTTTGGGACCTGCCTTTATAAAACTCTGATTTAAAATGAATGATAACATATATTTTGAACAAATGTCTCTTGGTATGTGCTTAATTACACATACCTTTTACCTTTAAAAACGAGCTAAAATAACCAAAAACGGACTTAAAATGCCTAAAAATGGGGGTATATAATTATTATACTATTACTTGTATTCAAACTATTTATATCAAATCTATTAATTTCACTCAACCTTTGTGTTGACCCTTTTTAGCATGTTTATCTCAGGTAATTGAGCAAGTTGCGGTACGGAGTGGCATGGACTCGAAGATGGCTGAACTGTTATCATTCAAACTTGATACTAGGTTGTTATTTGAACGATGTCTTCTCCTAACCGCTCTACTTCCGATATTGAGGATGCTTTTTCCTCTATGAATATTCTTAACTATACTTCGGTCTCATCAGATTCTTTCCTAGCTTCATTGGAAAGCAATTCTTTTAACTCTTCGGAAAACTTTACAGATAATATAATCCCACCAGTATTCTCACCTTTCTACAATAATCCTTGTTTGAAGGACGTACAAGCATTTTATGCTAAGGAATTACCTATTTCATCACCAGATCCTATTACTCCACCAGCTATTTTGACTCCATCTCCAGTATTACCACCATCACTACTATTTGATCCCCGATAGTTCTTTGTTCCTGAAGAACTACTACCACCTAAGAAGCAAATCCATTCCCCATCTTCTTCCTCAACTACATTATCTAATTAATCCCGGAATCAAACTCATAATTTGGAATCACCATCTTCCTCAGTTTATACACCTACCCCTCCTCAGATATTTGAAATAGGAAAATGTTCAGTTAAGATGCATCTAAAAATCATGAGGGATAAATCGAAGATATTTTGAATTACTTAGATGAACTCAATCTTTACCGCATCTCCGAGTAATGGAGGAAGGACAATTGATAGAATGATCATACGAAGGAATAGTGACAAACTAAAGACCAAACTCAAGAAAAAAATCCGTACTCAGATTATCAAACTTCAAAAGAAGCAGTTAGGGCAAAAGGATAAGATTGCCTTTGCTCACTACAGAATTTCCGATCTTGAACAAATCATTAAGAAAATCCAAGCTCGTCACCAAACAGATCAGGAAGATCTTTAGGATGTCATCTACCAGGTTAAAATCATCAAGCTATTTATAACTTTATCCTAGCCACGGGATGTGTGATATAAATAAAAACGCTTGTCAAATCTTGACTATGTACAGTAAGAAGGCAGTTATTTATAAGGCAATCCCGTTTAGTATCTTATTGTTTCAACTTATCTCTCTCTTTCTCAATCATCTTCCATCATTTGTATCATTATCTCGTCTTCATATACCAGAACCCCCTAAGTGCCTTAAAATTCAAAAATAAGCTTTCTCTTTAAGCATTTTAAGGCATCACGTTATCTTTTAAGTATTACCTTCCAAAATTTATGATGTCATTCTTAACTACGCGGTATCGTGTTTTGATAGAATGCCTCCAAAAGGACGTCAACATCTGAAACACTAGCCATAACTTTTAGCTGTTTTTTTTTCCATCCAGCAACTATTAATGATGGCTTTCCTAGCTCTACAAAGCACAAGCTGCATCAATGGCAAGTGATAGTAATCCCAATAGGAACACCGGACCTACTAGAACTCCTGTAGCAAAAACGGGAAACTATAAAGAGTTCGTTAGCTGTCAACCTTTCTACTTCAATGGAACGGAAGGAGCAGTTAGCCTCATTCGCTAGTTTGAGCGGACTAAATCAGTATTTTCTCGTAGCCACTGTGCCGAAGAAAACAAAGTGACATATGCTGCCGGTACTTTAACTGATGATGCCCTGTCTTGGTGGAATTCATACGCTCAACCTATTGGAATAAATCAAGCCAATCAAATCACTTGGATCGAGTTGAAAAGACTCTTAAGTGATAAGTATTGCCCTCAAACTGAAGTCAAGAAAATGGAAGACGAATTTTACAACTTGGTTGTGAAAGGAAATGATCTTAAGACTTACATTAGGAGATTCCAAGAATTAGCCGTCTTATGCCCAAACATGGTACCAAACGCCGAGAAACTTATGGAAGTCTTCATCAATGGATTACCTAGAAGTATTGAAGGAAATGTTACTATCTCAAAGCCTCAAACTTTGGAGGAAGCCATCAACATAGCCAAAGGCTAATGGATCAGATAATAAAGCATGATTTTGTGCAAGAAGCTAATGACCGTAAACGAAAGCTTGAGGATAAGGGAAACATCATCAACAACAACTATCAGAATAACTATAACAATACAACCGTAACAATGATCACCACCAGTAGCAGAACAGGAAGCAAGAAACCTTCAGGACTTATACTGCCACCAATGGGTATACTGGAAATCGTCCTTTGTGTAAAAGATGCACCCTACATCACATAGGTCCTTGTACTGTCAAGTGTCGGACTTGCAACAAGATAGGACATCTGACCAAGAACTACAGAAACAAAAGATCAACCACTAGAACTAACCAACAAACAATATCCGTAACCTGTAATGCCTGTGGAAAGAAAGGACATTATGAGAATCAGTGCTCAAAAGCAAACAATAGGGCCACAGGAAAACATACTTAGAGATGAGCTTAATTTTGTTCACTTTGTGATTTCTACCCTAGAAACAACTCTCGAGAATATTCAACTCTCATCAGAATCTTCTTCAATCTAAAAACCTCAATCATCAAGCAACAATCCTCGTCGTCTGTTACTTTTATCCTACTAAAAGATACTTAGCATAAGTATCAACTCTTTTTCATATGTAAAGTTCGTATGTAAAGTTATCCATGAAATAATAAAGTAATGATTTACATCTTGTTATCTGATGATATCAAAACTCGACATCATTTGTCAATTCCATCGATTCTATTATATTCAAACTCTGAATACTCTCCTCATACTTTTGCAACATAAATTATCATCCTCGATTATATAGGCGTTAGTACAATCAACATCTCAATATTATCTAACAATTCATTTTTTACACATTACCATATCATGTTTTTATGCTTAGGTAAGACGATTTATGATCATCTTATTGAAATGAATTATGTCACTTCTTCATTTGAATAAAGAAATTATAAATATCTGAACTATGAATTTATAAATTCTCAGTTACAAGGAGTTGAACGCTTCTTTATGTAAGTGACTAATTATAAAAAAGTAGGCTTAAGTATATAACATACGTACAAACAAGTTTCTTTCAATCCGTTTGTACAAACAATCCTTTAATCATTATCATTATTATCTTCATTACCTTCATCATCTGTTCATTTCAAAAATATGTATCTCACGTGATTAGCAACTCTCTAACAAATTCATAATCATTCCTTGACATTACTCATTCCATGATCTCCGTATTCTAAAAAAAATTCTGTTATATTCTGCAACATAATAACAAAGAAACACACAAGAATCTATACAATGTCAAATGATTTCAATACCACTAGGTATGAAAATTTTGACAAAGACTTGTGATAGTGATTGTGAAGTTTAGATACACAATAAAATACAATATAAAATATAATATTCAAAAGAGCAATTAAGAAAATTACCAAGTTACCCTCGATAAAATTCACTCTTAAAAATATATATAATATAATATATAATACGTATATTTAACCGGGAAGAATGATCACCCGGGTCGTTTCCCCAAAGACTAGTGATATTGAAACCTCGTTTAAGCTTGGATTCTGTTTTGAATAAAGCAAAGATATTTTAGATAATCTATCACTACTAAATAAAAAAAACAACATTTTTAAAATTTAATTAAAAACGCGAAACGGGACACTAAAACTAAGGCCAAAAACCTAAATTCTACAAAATTAAACCTAATTTAAAATTTTCTTTTTAAATATATTCTAATTGACTAAAAACGAAGTTTAAAAAAAACTAGAATGAAAACGGAGTTAAAACGAGCGTTAAATTTGAAAATGAGAGCGGGAACGAAACCCGTTCTTTAAAAAATGAATTTTTGCAAAATAGACCCTACGAAAGTGAAACAAATTTTCCTACAAACTTTATGAATAAAGAAAATTTTATAAAAAAGATTTTTATTTTTCTGCCTAATTTTCTATTTTTTATGATTTTTAAAAGTTTTAAAAGAAAATAAAAGATTAAAAATACTAAACTAATAGTAAAAATTCTAGAAAAAATTCAGAAAATAGCTTATACTATATGAATCCTAGGAAAAATAAGCCCGAAGTCGTAGCTTATAAAATAAGCCACGAAATAAGCTTAACAGCTTATTTGGCTTATAAAGCTAAATGGTGTATAAAGGATTAATGAAAGGAAAAGGGAACGGATGAGCTATTGTAGCATGGTGTTAAGGTGTTGGGTCTATAAGTGTGAGGTCGTGGGTTCGAGGCAGGCAAACCCCTACTTTTTGCACTTTTTTTTATTTTTACTTTTATGAAAAACTAAATATTAGGACTTATAGAGGACACAAAAATAAGCTACTTTAATAAAGATAACCTAAACTAAAACTAAATAATAAGCTCAAAAAGAGCTTATCAAAGTTGTTGTATCAGTTAGCTAGCTTTAAAGCTCACTTTTACTTATAAGCTTATAAAAGACTCATTTTAAGCTCAATTTGAGAAAGAAAAGGTGATTTAGCAAGCTTATGATTTGCTTAATCTAAAAATGCAAAGTAAATTGACCTAGAGATAGATTAAGCTAACCAAAATTAAAGGTAAAAATGCTAAACTTAAGAAACTAAGCAAAAAGCATAAAATCCATATAAGCTCAAATTCTCAATAAGCTATTTCTGATTAAGAGCTTTTGCAAACTATGTCCTTGTTTTCCACACTTATAACATGTTATTGTATCTTTAAATTTTTTTATATTTGTTTTCTTTATTGAATGATGTTCTTTTTCTATTTTTATATTTATTATATCCTTTATTATAATTATTATATTTTTTACTTAATTCTATATCTTTTAGTATATTTATTTTCTACTTGGCACTTGCTTATTAATTTCTTGAATATTTTTTGAAGGTATCTTTATTGTTTCAATATCTATTATTGATTCGCAAATAATTTTCCTAAATTATCTTTTGTTATTTATTCCTTCCTTTTTAATCTTGTCTTTGAGTTTTAAATCAGAACAAATTGATAAACCTACTTGTTTAGTGAAATTAATAATTTCTCCATATGTTATTTTTCTATATGGTCATATCATATGATAGATACTAGCCTAATATTTATTACTTTCTTTGTCTGAAAATAATCTAGGTAACCCTGCTATAATCTTTCTTTCCAATATGCTTCTCTACAATCAGGTCTTGTTCATTACTTTGGCTATAAATACATTGTTATACCATCTAAAAATTGATAATTTTCTAGACATGTTAATTTAATAATATGACCTGGAATTTATTTCTTGCAAAAGTGTTTTTTTTGGATCTCCAACAAAGTTTTTAAGTATTGCAAATATTAAAGTATTTGTCATATCATCAATTTGTGTTTCAGTTTGTATATTATTTTCAGTCTTAACTATAGTCTTTTTAGCATTTAATATTATCTATTTTTCTGCTTCTGTAAGATAACTATCCCACCAGCCTTTTAGAGTGCCAGTGAAACCTGCAATTAAATGTTGAACTATTTGTAATTCATTATTTTTATGAGCTTTGTAAGCATTAGCTGCCATAGTCATTTCTTGTAATAAATTTGATATTTGATGTTCTGTTTGACCATCAATATTCCATTCATATATTTCAGTGCCACTATAGTGAGCTTGTGATAATGTATTTCTTTCTTCAAATTGCATATCAGGTGGTGTGGGTCTATGTAATTAATTTCTTGCTTATTGCTGTAGGAGTGTATGTGTTATATTTTATTTTGTTTATTTCAAAATTTATCTTTTATATTGATCTTTAAATTTGTTATATCGTCTTCTGTTATCTTCTTCCTTTTATATTATGATATTTAACTTGAGTAATTATTTCATTTTTTCTTGTAGTATGGCTTTTGTTCTTCCTTAATTACTTGGTGTATACTATACTATAAGGATAAATATAGGATTTTCTTCTATATCTTCTTGTTAGGTTGTGAACGTATAGTGATGTGCTAGCTCTTCTATTTTTGTATTACTAATGTTTTCTATTCTATCTAGCTGTTGTCCTAATGTGTCTAACATTTCGTTAGTATAATTATTTTGGTAAATAATGGTAGATAAGGATTTTTCATTATCTTTATTATGTTTTGCTAAGGGAATACCAATAATTTCTTTATTAATTAGAATATCTTTATTTGGAGGGTGAATACTATTTATAGGTTCATTAGTTTTTAAATCAGTATAGGTTTTAATTATGTCAGTAGTACGCATTCTATTTTTGCAATATTAAGGAATATATAATAGTATGTTCTAAAATCTATATAAATGAAACTATGAGAAAATAAAATATTTTTTTCATTATTCTACAATATATTAATCAACCCATTTCTTCATGCATTTTGTTTTCTTTTTTAATTTTCAAATGTAGAAAAATATAAATAAGGTATTTCATTATTTAAAGTAATTTATATATTTCATTTTCATAATAGTAAATTCTAATTTAAATTTGATTTTTGGGTAATATCTCCATGATTTTATTTATTTAACCAACTGTGATATTTTCTTTCTTGTATAAATTGATTTCTAATTGTGACATTCTAAAGATATTTTTATATTTTGTTTTCTTTGTATAGCAATGGCTTATTGTTGTTTACCTTTTCTTTTGCTGAGTTTGTTTTAACTTGTATTACTAATCGTTAGGTTTTTATAATGGATTCTATTAATGTTAACTTATCTTTTTCTATTTTCATTGATTATTTAATTAACTGATATGATTTTGATGCCTATTATTGTCTATAAACAAATGTTTTTAGTTTAAAAACATATTATAAATTGTTCGTAATGATCTACTTCTGTAAGTTTATAATTATAAGTAGTTTCGTCACTTTTATTATCTTCTTCATATACTGGTTTAGGTATAGAACTATTAAATCAAAACACACTATACTTCAAAGATTGAGTTCTTCTTAAATATTCTTTTTCATTTTCAGATACTAAACTAGATGGTACATATGTTGAATGTCTAGATGATTCTCCTATACTTTTTCCAAAAGATATTTGTATATTTCCATTTGTATGTTCTACAATATTAGTTATATCTTTATTTAACTTTAAAGGTTTTATCTGATTCATTTCTTCTAGATTCCATGTTTCATTTCTTCTTATCTCTTCCCATTTTAATTTCTTTGGTATACATATTTGTGAATTTTCTAAATTTGCTTCAAAAATAATAGTTTCATTTTTAGTATGATCTATTAAAGCACGAGGTTCTACAGTAGTAGACATAACTTTATAATATACTCTATATATGACAGCTAAAGGATCTGATCCTTCTTTCATTTCTATATTTTTCATTTTTATATCTAAAGTTAATACGTCTAAAATATTTGGATCTCTTAAAGCTACTGTAAAATCTGGGTAACAATTAAAGTATATAGGACCATTGCAAATATTAGATTCAGCTAACGCAAGTAAAGATTGATCAAACTTAAGTAATCTAGCATCTCTTAATATCATGCAAATAGGAGCATTAATTCCTAGTCTAGTTAATGGCTTAATTGCTACTTGAACTAATCCAACATGTAAATATTTATAATGTTTTCTATATTCTTTAATAGCTTTTCCAGAAAATAAATTTATACTTTGATGATCTTGTAATAAAGGTAATGTTTTCTCAGTAGTTTTAATAGAATAACTTTGGAAAAATTCAAAAGACCCAATTTTATAAAGAGTTTTTACATCTTGTTTTGGAATACTCCAATTTTGTAACTTATTTTCAATATTTGAAATAGTAATTTCAATAGAATTAATATGATCTTGTTCTTCTTCGTTATCAGAAGAGGAACCACTTTTTCGATTTAATAATAATTTTGATAGTTTATTCATTATGAATTTAAATTACTTACTTGATTAAACTTGAGAGAATAATTCTTGTATCTCTAAATACATGAATCTCCGGGAACACCCCCATATCATCGTGGTCTGGCCGTCTTACACACCACTGCGGCTAATCCAACCGATAGATCGACAAGGCTTACCAACGCAGCCATGAATTTACGAATACAAATTTTATTCATATTCAATTTAATACAAGGAAGTGATTTGTAACTACATATTAGTTAAATTTCATTCTTACAAGGAGTTGAATGCTTATCTTTGTAAGTGATAAATTATAAATAATTAGGCTTAAGTATATAGCATAGGTACCAACAAGTTTCTCTCAATCCGTCTGTACAAATAATTTCTTAAACATTATCATTATTACCTTTCATTTTCATTATTACCTTCATCAATTGTCATTTCAAAATCTGTATTCATGTGATTAGCAATTCTCTTACAAATTCTAAATTCTTCCTGACTTTACTCATTCCCATGATCTCCGTATTCTAAAATTTTCTGTTAATATTCTGCAACATTTATAAAAAGGAATCAACAAGAATCTATACAATGGCCAAATAGATTTCGTTACCACTAGGTATGAAAATTTTGACAAAGACTTGTGATAGCATTCTTATTCGATGTTGACTTTTAAAGGTTAATGAATAACGATTATTTACGATCACAGTAGCGCAGCAAAAAGCATGGTAGGCCCATGACCACAGTTTCTGTATAATCGAAGTATTTCAACCACCCAGGTTCTATCAGGATCTGAAGAAATTCTATTGGCTGTCATCATGAGGTTGTAGTCTTGAAAATAAATAGACGTATGAAGGAGGTAATTAGAATTTATGGTACGAACATAATTATAATATGGTCACTCGTGGATTGTGACCTTGAATAACCTAACATAAAAATCAAATTCATACCCAGTATCTACATCTATTCACTATAACTTTCAATTAAATCTCGGGACGAGATTTCTGTAAGGGGTGGAGACTATAACAACCCAAGAATTTTCATCAAATACAAAACCTATTTTTCTATTATCACAATTGTACGGGGAAATTTTTCGCTTTATTACATTACTTGCATTGTTAATATCTCAGTATGTCATGTAACTTAACATAACTAAGTTGACCGAGCTAACGCACCTATCTATGGCAATCCTGTCTTCATATATGTCAGCAATTAATCGTAAAAGTCAAGTCATTCATCTTATTTCCCTTAGTACAAAGTACATTCATTCTATAATGTACCATTTGCAACGTTATGATCAAAATTTACTCTTAAAACCCTAATACAAAACTCAGAAACCCTAACCCGAGCTAAATACTAAACCATGACCCGTTTCTTCATTGTAAACCCAAACCAACCCTCAAATAAGTTGTAATAACTTATTTTACAATCATATCAATCCTATTCAATCATTACTTCATCATCTTATTTCATGTGTACGTAAAATGAATCCGAGAAACCCTAAATGAGCCCTAAATGATCATTCGACCCGTTTTCTCGTTTCTAACCATTTCATTCTCAAGTAAGCAACCAAGAGCCATTGTAAACTCATAAAATGAGTTTACAAACCATTATCCATCATTATCCATCATTACTTCGACAATGTACAAGAATTACAAAGCTAGAAAACCCTAAAGGTCTTATACGAGCCCTAATTCCAACCCACGGCTTATTCTTTCCATTTCGACCCATTTTTAGCTTAAACCACCAACTAAATTTCATTAGTAATCCCTTATACAATGTCAAGGATCAGTATTCAATCATCTTTGATCAAGATTACACGAATTATAAGCCAAGAAAGCCAAAGAAACCCTAATCGAACCAAAAGTGAACCCGCGACCTTATTTACTCAATTTCGATCCGTTTTAACCCAAACCACCTACTAACTTTCATTAATACTTCTTATTACAAACCATGAGAACATGTTTTAAACATTTATTGATCAATGTGTTCGAAATATTGGTCAAAGAATCGAATTCGATCCCTAGAAACTCAAAACAGACCCGCAACACATTCTTTTGCATATTGACCCATTTTGGAAGTAAATCTTTGCAAGTAAGCACCTTAATGACTCACCCACATGCACCATAGTAGCTTACCCAGCTGCTACAACAAATATCTTTCCATTTCTTGGCTAGAAATCAAGCAACACACCCCCTTTGTCATTCATTTCAGCCGCGGCTGAAGTACCACCACAAACACCCTTCTAGTTGCTTTCTAGCATCCATGACTCATCCAAACTCAGCCCCTAGCTTCACCACATCATGTACTAGACCTTCCAAGTGTCTCACATCAGATTCATGAGCTTCCTTAACCTCCTTGATCTCAAACTAGTATAAATAGAGCTAGAAACCTTCACTTCATTCTCATCCCCCACTCTCTTATCTCATACCCATTATAGGCAGCAATCCTTTGCTCCAATAAGTGCTAAGAAGATCTAAGAACAAGAAACAAGCGAAGCTTTGAAGATTTGAAGCCCCGGGAACAAGATACAAGGCGTACGAGTGGAAATACTACCCGAAACGACCCATTTCCACCATTTTTGCTCCTTGAAGCTCAAACCCAGGTTCTAGATATTCTACTTCTGCTCCTACACTCTTATAATGTTCATATGATCCTAAATATACTCTTGTTAAAGTTTCATAACTCAATTCATGCTCATTTTCCATTTTGATCCAAAACCGTACACCCGAAACCCTAATTTTGCGTTTTTCTTAAAACTAAATGTTATAATGGTTAAATATTGTTATAATCTATCCTAGCATGCTTAACTAATGTTAAAATAACCACTTTATTGATTAATGAAGGAATTTGAACTTAAAACCCGCGCGTTTACGTTTTGAAAACCCTAATTTGACCCGTTTTGCTTCCTAGCTTAACGAATCGTTATTTTAAACTTGCGTTACGAATTCGTTATTTTTAAACTTGCGTTACGGTAAACTATATTTTAAGTTTATTATAACTTATAAATATCTTTTGAAATGTGAAAAGAAGCTTGCATAGAAATTTGGACATGTTTTGTAATTATTATCCATCAAGGGTATATATCGTAACTTCTGAACTTATAACTAAGCGCTGAATAGTCTAGTTTATCAATAGTTAAAAAACTATAGGGTCTATTATTCACTTTCTAAAGTACAAGGTTTTACTTGGTATTGTCTTTTAAAGTGAAGGGCAAACTTATAAAAGTGCAAACACCGAGGTATATTTTAGCCACTTTTCAAACTCCTAGTCTAAAATGTTAACATTTTTGAAAGTATAAAAACATGTTTAAAACCTTACAAGACATAACTTTAATTAACGCTTCTCGTGCTTAACATTTCCAGATATTGATTAAAACGCTTAAAACTGATTAAACATTTCACAAACTAGGAGCTTCTATTAAGAGTATCATCTTGGTATTACGTTCGACTGAGGTTTGGGTTTAAAACGATTTAAAATGCCCTAAGCTCCTCAATGTTTACTGAATACTTCTGAATTATGATGACCGAACAGTGATACAATAGATTCCAAACTCTTCAATCAAACTCATAACTTCTTAAAAAAACAAAGTTCTAGATACAATCTTTCCTAAGACTCAACATATTTAATCAGGTTACGTGAACGTGGCTGTTTACTATCATTTTACTATATATTTCCCCCCACATTCCTTGGTTAAGATTTGATAAGGTCCGTACAGCTTTCATTTTGGAATATATAATACAATCTAGCCTATCATGTGAGATTCATACCTCGCCTTTACTATTTACATGTTTTATAAACCCGCGATGGGGATACATGCTGTTACAACTCTTTACATACTCCTTATCTTATAACACATGTAATTACTTTCAAAGACTTATACATGCTTAAACCAGGATACGAGTGTTTTTACAAGTATATGGCTATCTTGATACACTATTACGAGCTACTGTCAAAGTTACATATGCCAAAAGTCCCACATTATCAAGTCCATTAATCACTTTTGGTGAACGCGAAAATTGTGGATAGATATATCCGGGATTGACTAAATCCTATTTGTGTTAGCCGGATAGTAACAAACACACTATATTTGAATTCATAGGTATATGGAAAATTATCGCATACATCGAGGGGCCATTACTATATATATAAATCATATCATTTTGGGTATATATATACACTAGTCAGTTTGTGTGCCATGAGCTTAGACCAGACTATACTATACAAGACATGACCAAACAAACCAAACAAGACAATAACGCAGTAATACAAGGTTACTATGATAATTGCATTCATTGTAATTATTACAAATAACGGGTATATAATAACATGACCCAAGATCATAACAATAACATTTTCATAATAATTGTGTTTGTACAATTATTACACATGACTTGTATTCAAACTGTTTAATCAAACCTATAAATTTACTCAACCCTTTTGTTGACTTTTTAGCATGTTAATCTCAGGTAATGAGCAATATACGGCACAGTGCAATGGACTCAAAGATGGCTAAAACTTGTTATCATTCACAATGTATGTAACTAGATTTTGGGGCCTGCCTTTGTAAAACTCTGATTTGAAATGAATGATAACGTATCTTTTGAACAAACGTCTCTTTTGGGTCGTTTTCTATGATTATGATTGTTGTTTCCATGAAGTAATACCCCAAATTAGCTTCCGCTGCTATATTGTAAAAATGGAGTGTTACAGAATGGGATCGATCGCCATGGTTATAGAGAACAAGGTCAAAACCTTAACTATAACCACATTTCATTTTTCAGCCATCAAAGTCCTCCGTGCCACTACATTTCGGAACAAGTATGTAAATATACATATCTATTATATTATTACATAAATAACTTATGTTATTTACAAACTAGGTTGTTAATAGAACGATGTCTTTTCCCAACCACTTTACTTCTGATATTTAGGACACTCTTTCCTCTATAAATATTCTTAACTATACTTCGGTCTCATCGGATTATTTCCCAGCTTCATCAGGAAGCAGATCTTTTAACTCTTTGGAAAACTCTAATAATAATATGATCTCACCAGTATTCTCATCTTTCTACAATAATCCTTGTTTGAAGGACGTACAAGCAATTTATGCTAAGGAATTACCTATTTCATCACCAGATCCTATTACTCCACCAGCTATTTTGACTCTATCTCCAATATTACCACCATCACTACTATTTAATCCTCGATATTTCTTTATTCCTGAAGAACTATTACCACCTAAGAAGCAAATCTATTCCTCATCTTCTTCCTCAACTGCGTTATCTAATTCATCCCGGAATCAAACCTGTGATTTGGTATCACCATCTTCCTCAGTTTATACTCCTACCCCACCTTAGATATTTGAAATAGGAAAATGTCCAATTAAGATGTATCTGAAACATCATGAGGGACAAATCAAAGATATTTTGAATTACTTAGATGAACTCTATCTTCACCACATCGAGAAAATGGAGGAAGGACGTATTGATAGAATGATCATACGAAGGAATAGTGACGAACTAAAGACCGAACTCAAGAAAATCCGTACTCAGATTATCAAACTTCAAAAGAAGCAGTTAGGGCAAAAGGATAAGATTGCCTTTGCTTACTACAGAATTTCCGATCTTGAACAAATCATTGAGAAAATCCAAGCTCGACACCAAACAGTTATGGAGGTGCTTTAGGTGTCATCTATCAGCTCAGAATCAAACAATCTTAGAATAGTTATAGCTTTCTATGTACAGTAAGAAGGCAAGTTATTTATAAAGGCAATCCCGTTTCGTACCTTATTTCATAAAACCAGCTTATATCTCTTTCATCACCATCTCCATCATTTGCATCATTATCTCCGTCTCCATGAATCATACCATAACTTCTAAGTGCTTAAAATCCAAAAATAAGCATTTCTCTTTAAGCATCTTAAGCATCACATTTTCTTTAAGCATTACCTTTCAAAACTTGTGATATCATTCTTACTACGTGTTATCTTATGTTGATAGGATGCCTCCCAAAAGGACGTCAACATCCGAAACACCAGCCATAACTTTGGATGCCATCCGGCAACTGACTGCTGATTTTACTGCAGCCCTGGAAGCACAGACTGCTGCCATGGTAAGTGCTAGTAATCTTACTAGAACTCCTGCAGTGAAAACGGGAAACTACAAAGAGTTTATCAGCTGTCAACCTTTCTGCTTTAATGGTACGGAAGGAGCAGTAGGCCTTATTCGCTGGTTTGAACGAACCGAATCAGTATTCTCTCGAAGCAGATGTGCTGAGGAAAATAAAAATAACATTTGCTACTGGTCACTTTAACTGACGATGCTTAACCTGGTGGATTGCATATCCCAACCTATGGGATTTGTGCAAGCTAATCAAACCACCTGGACTGAGTTAAAAAGGATTCTGACAAACAAGTTTATCACCGGACTGAGACTCAGAATAAATGGAAGACGAACCTTTAAAATTTGAGTGTAGAAGGGAAAATGATCTACAAAACCCTATGTCAGAAGATATCCAAGAATTAACCACCTTGTGTCCAAACATGGTGCAAACAATGAGACTCTTGGAAGCTTTTATCGGGAGGTCTACATCGAAGCATTGAAGGAAACGTTACCTGTATCGAAAACTCAAACTTTAGAGGAAAGCCATAACATATCCCGAGTTAATGGATCAGGATAATAAAACGCGTTCTATGCAAGAAAACCAATGATCCTAATTAAAAATTAGAAGATAAGAGAAAACATCATCAACAAACTATCAGAATAAAACACAACAATACAATTGTAACAATGTATACCAATCGACAGGCAGAATAGAAGACAAGAAACCTTCAGAAACTTTACTGCCACCAAGGATTGATGGAAACCTTCCCTTAGGTAAGAGATGAGATACATCACACTGGGACTTGCAGGTGTCAAGTGTTCAGTTTGCAACAAGATTGGTCACAGGACCTAGGGCTGTAAAACAAAGGGCCACAGGAAAGACATACTTAGGAGATAAGCTTGCTTTGTTCACTTTAGGATTTTCTACCTAAAAACAAACTTCTCAAGGATATACTAGGTCTTCATCAGATAGGTTCTTCATCTAAAAAAACCCATAATCATCAAGCAACAATCCTCATCGTCTGTTACTTTTTATCCTTATATTAAGTGACCTTAGCATAAGTTTCAACTCTCTTTCATATGTAAAGTTCGTATGTAAAGCTATCCATGAAATAATAAAGTGATGATTCCGTTACATCTTGTTATCTGATGATATCAAAACTTGACATCATTTGTCAATTCCATTAATTCTATTATATTCAAACTCTGAATACTCCCCTCATACATTTGCAACATAAATTTTCATCCTCGATTATATGGGCGTCAGTACAATCAATTCATGATCATATCATTCTTCTAACAAACTTTTCCTATCATGTTTTTATGACCTTAGGTAAGGGATTTAATGATCATCTTTTTAAATGAATTAGGTAACTTCTTCTTTGAATAAGGAAATCTATAAATTCCGAAACTATGTAATTTAAAATTCTCAGTTACAAGGAAGTTGGACGCTTCTTTTTGTAAGTGACTAATTATAAATAAGTAGGCTTAAGTATATAACATACGTACAAACAAGTTTCTTTCAATCCATTTGTACAAACAATTCCTTAATCATTATCATTATTACCTTCATCATCTGTTCATTCCAAGATTCTGTATCTCACATGATTAGCAACCCTCTTACAAATTCATAATCATTCCTTGACATCACTCATGATCTCCGTATTCTAAAATTCTCTGTTATATTCTGCAACGTAATAACAAGGAAACACACAAGAATCTATACAATGTCAAATGATTTCAATACCACTAGGTATGAAAATTTTGACAAAGACTTGTGATAAGACTATCTTATTCGATGTTGACTTTTAAAGGTTAATGAATAACGATTCTTTACGATCAGAGGAGCGCAGTAGAAGTGTGGTAGGCCCATGACCCACAGGTTCCGTAAATCAAAGTATCCCATCCACCCAGGTTTTATCAAGATCTGGAGAAATTCTATTAGCTGTCATCAAAAAGGTGTGATCTTGAAAATAAGTAGACGTGTGAAAGGAGGTAACTATAATTATGGTACGTAACATAATTATAAATGCATCACACACGTGGACTTGTGACCTTGATTAACCTAACATAAAAATCAAATTCATGCCCAGTACCTACATCTATTCACTATAACTTTCAATTAAATCTCGGGACGAGATTTCTATAAGGGGTGGAGACTATAACAACCCAGAATTTTCATCAAATGCATAATCAATCTATTTTACTATGATCACAATTATACGGGGAAATTTTTCGCTTTATTACATTACTTGTTTTAGCCTCAAAATATTTAGTCGAACAATGGAAGTTCGTTCATTATATTAGGTCTCGGTCACTTAATTAATTATACGTTAGAAGGGTAAACGGGCTCGTAAATATAAGCTAATATTGTATGTGTATCGGGCTAAAGCCCAAGTCAATCCCGAGCCCGACCCAAGTAAAAGCCCACACACCCCATGTAGTTGTGTAGGGTATATATACCATTTTTCCCTTGGAAAGATGGTGTTGAGTTCTCATTTTGTATTTTTCACATTTGCTTGAATTATCATCTCATTTTCTCTCTACCTTTCTCTCTCTAACTTCTTTCTAAAATTCTTCCTTTTCTCTTATCTAATTTTCTTGTATCAATGGTGAAGTGAAGGTGATATTTGGTTCCGACATTTGGTATCACTCGCCTCGGGTGGGTTTAGTGGTCTAGTTGTGGTGATTTAAAAGCTTATTGATTCGGAGTATAGACGTTTATTTTGGGATTATTCTCACGTTTTATTACTTCTTTGGTATCACTCGCCACGGGTGGGTATAGTGGTTTCGTTGTGGTGACTTCATGCTTATTGTTTCGGTTTATTGGTTTTGTTTTTTTTATCCGTAATTCATACATTCAAAATGTATCACAACAAATAAATTCCATAAAAAAAATGGTTTTTTTTTGTCATTTTACTTTGTTTAAGGTTGTTGGTGTTTTTGGGATCAAATCCACTTCTTCTAGTGTTTCATTAAAAATAAAAATCATTTATGTTGGTGTTTCCTTTTAAAACCATCATCTCAACAACATTATTTTCTATTGTTCTTGTCCCTTTAGTTTACTCGTTTTTTTGTGGCTGTTTTTTATTGTACACTGTTTGAACGAGTGTATTTCTTAAGAGCCGATCGAGTGTCATATTAAAAGAACCGAACGAGTAGAAAAACAAAACGGACCGAACGAGTAACATTTCAAAGACCACCGAACGAGTGGACTTTTGTAGAGCCGAACGAGTTCTTGACTAGTGTGCACCGAACGAGTGTATTTTCTTGGAGCCGAACAAGTAAAGTCATTTGACAACCGATCGAGTGATTTCATCAAGGACCGAACTAGTTTCTTCAAGGTAGAGCCGAACTAGCGATACGACTTGAGAGCCGAACGACGGAAAAACTCAAGAGCCGAACGAGTACAATAACAAGGACCGAACGAGCAACAGTTTGGAAGGGCCGAACGAGTAAAAATACAAAGAGGACCGAACGAGTGTGATTTTAAAAAAGCCGAACGAGTTTTTTTAACTAATTTTCGGTTTTTTGGTTTTGAGTGACGGTAAACGACAGGACTTGAGAATTATATCATCGTGTTCGTGTCGTCGTTTCGATCAACGTGGTATATTTATTTTCTACCGACGATAATCGTACAACTCCGCGGGATTAAATTTACACTCGTTACTTTTTTTTTATAATTTTCAATCGAAGAAGAGAAACTAAATTGGAGGGAAATTAAATGCATTAATTATCAAGTTTGGAAAGTTGGCACATGCAGCCCCTCATCTTCAACATCATTTTCAAACTCATAAATCGTTAACAAAAGTTCAAGTTCTTCAACAACAACAACGATTTCACCAACAATAATTCTATTTTTACAGTTTTTCTTGATTTAGTAAAATCCCGCGAAATACTCTTGTATTTTCTCGGTTTAGTCAAGACTTGTAAAATCCCGTAAAATAGTTTTCCACAACAACAACAATCACTTTACCTGCTTAAGATCCTACAAATCATTTTCACTTCAATTCACGGTAAAATGGAAACGAAAGATACTTTATCTTCGTGTTCTAATTCGGAAGAACAACAAATGCAACAAATGCTAAAACAAGCAAAGATCTTGAAAGGTGGTTGCCTAAACGGTCTTAGTACACTTAAATCAAATTTCACACGGATACTTGAACAAGGCATCACTAAAAGTGAATTTGAACGTGCATTTAGTCATATTTTTGGTGAAGATGTTGACACATTCACAAGAACGTTCTCTCAGAACATGGATACACTGGAACAACAACTTACCAAAGAAACTATTCTTGAGTCCAACTGCCAGAATGCCTTTAGAGTGCTCAAGACACAATTTGAGAAAATTTTCAGCTCCGTGCTAATAAAGCCTTCAAGTTTAGATGGTATGTATGCAAGAAAGGACTTCCACGCATATACTAGCATGGAACCTCAATATTCAAAGAAATAATCTCATAAAACTTTGATTTCATTGAAATAATTATTTGCTCAAATCAATCATTCATGCATCAAACGATTCAGAAAAAGGTTGGATGACAAAAATGTCGCAGATTCAAGAATGCACAGTTCAAGAAGTTAAAGCATTGGATGCTATTTCAGAAGACAAAGCAAAACAGAGTTGCATGGTATCTTTTCGAAAACTTTATTCACACCTCAAGCATCTTTCACACGACAACTTAAAAGGAACTCGAATCGAGTCTGGATTCAAACGTGCATTTGCGCCAACACTCTCTTGGTCAAGATGGTGAAAACTTTTATAGGCACAATGTTCCTAAACGGTAGATCAATTAGAAAAAAGCATCTTGACAAAGAAGATTTTCAAGAGATTGGATCCATAGCTTCTTTTAAAGTACTCGAGACACAGTTTTAGATGTTCATCAAGTCACGGATGTATTTGGATGATGAATTTGTTGTAATGACACGCAACTATTTTCTCCAATACACTCAAATTGCGATTCCAGAATTCCGTGACACACTGATCCACACATGGAATCTGTTAAGTAGTCGATTGATGAAAGTAGCAAAGCATATAAGAAGAGTATAACAGGATGGGTGAATGAAAGCAACTGCAGACAAAAGTGGATAGGTTGATTCGAGTTAAAGAATTATTTGCTAGTTTGGTTGAAAAGAAAGCAGTGGGACATCATTAAAAGTGCAAGATACAAAGCAGCAGATCAGGGAATGAAGCACTATGATGATGATGCAGATATCAAACCTATATATGATGAAGAGACAATGGCTGGAGGTACAAACAACATACTGAATAATCAACGCTCTCTTTGCTACGTTGACAATCAGCCACAGTAACGCATCCAAACCATCACACCCACCACATCCGCACCCCCTCAATTTTCACCTAAACCAACCAATTTTAATGAGCAACCTGAATTCAATAATGAAGAAAGGTTGACAGAAATGGTTAACAATGTCATGAACATGTCCTTTTCCTGCTAAATTAACTGTAACCTGACACTGAAATTCTCAAATCAATCTCTTGAATCTGAAAATTTCGTCTACAAAAAGACCGTTGCCAATTTCAAAAAGATTTTTCAAGAATGGAAGCACATTGTGTTAATCTGGAACTTAAATATCAAAATCAAGCTTTAAAAGAAGGGCACATGAGTTTAATTTTTGAAAAGTACAAGTAATGAAGCCAAGGTTAAACATTGAATAGATGTAATTGAAAACAATAAACATCGAATTGAACATAAAGTGCTAAGTTACTTGAGGAAAATGCGGGACTTTGAATGGCCTTTTACAAAGGAAATGTTTGGATTCTATCAAGACAATAAGAGGCTAAGAACATAGACACACTACTTCTTTGATTGCATAATAATGATAAATTCAAAGCTCAACTTCAGGAAAAAAGGTTTGCAATTGCAGCATTAAAAAATGAGTTAAGGAAATTAACAGGAAATAGTGTGAATACTAAGTTTGCAAAATCGTAAATCTTAGGGAAACCGGCTTTACAACCACGTAGAAACCAATCAGTTGTTAGGAACAATGACTTGCCGTTTAGTCTGAATTGACCTAGTCTTTCAAAGCAACGGTTTTCCTCCCAAGGTTGATGTCAATAACGATTTGTCAAAAACCCAGTCACTACACATCTAATGCCTAGGAATGAGATCTGCTGTTGCAAAACCTTCATCATGATTTGCAACCTGGGCTCATCTAGGTATAGCTCAAATGACATGGTTCATAATCACTTACCCTAGAGGAAGCTAAGAAAAAAGACACAAGAAGCTGTAGGAATTCAGAACTAGTGTGATGCCTTTGCACTAGATCACAAAGCACTGCAAATAGTAGCCAAACCAAAACTGGATCAATTACCAAAAGTTAGGAATTGGCCTGCATCTAAGGAGTAGTTGCGTCACGACAAGCTGTGCCCTATAGCAGAACATCTAGGAATCTAGAAGTTTTTTCTGACTACAAACATTTTGTTTGCTCAACATGTCAGAAATGTGTCTTTAATGCAAATCATGATTCTTGTGTAACAAAATTCCTGAATGAAGTCAACTCACGTGCTAAGGTTCCATCTCATAAGACAACAACGAGATACAAACCCGTAGAGCAAACAAGTGTTGCAAAGAAACCAGAAAGACGGATCCCAAAAAGACATAGGTCTTCAATAAAAAAGACTTTCGTTATGCATGAGAAAACAATGACTCCTAGATCTTGTCTTAGATGGAAACCGACGGGTAAAATTTTCAAGACTGTTGGTCTTAGATGGGTTCCAACTGGAAAGATATTCACTCCTAGCACAACCAAGGTTGATAGTGAAACACCAAATGTTCAAAATGCAGATATCGCTAAACCAATATGAAAGCGCACAATAACTCTTGATGTTAGTGCATGTACTTCTAACTTAAGTGCAGGTACATCTTTCAATCCTAAAAAGGAAGAACTCAGAGTTTGGTTGCTGAAAAGACTGATATCTCATAAACCAGGGCTTCAAGGAATTCTAACCTAATGAACAAGAGTAATGACGTCTGTTCACAACAGTTCAGGCCTCGCTCCTCCACGACAAATGACTTCTGATCATAACAGTTCAGAACTCGGAATTCACGACCACAGCAATGAACTGTCACGTTCAAAGCTGGTTCCAAAAGTTGTTCCTCTAGCAGACAAGACAGCTAAAATTCACGTACATGGCGTTGAATATTACTAATTTCACCATCACATAAACAATACTGAGGGTCAACATGTAAATATTTTTTTTATAAAGAAAAAAAAACACAAAAATATAAAATTTCAGAAAAAGAAAATACAAAATCAGAAAAATCAGAAAAATGTTTCAAAAAAAAATATTCCTTATCGACATGGTATCTGGGAATCGATAACATTTACGTACCTAGAAAATGTTGATTAATATCGACGACGGGCGTGTAAATGAAAGTTGAACAGGGTTTCAAATGCTCTAAAAAATTATTTCTAATTTCTCTTAATGGCTTATGTGCAAATTTCAGCAACGTCCACCCGGACTTCAAATAAAGGAAAATTTTACTCTATAAAGAATAACTTATCCTACACAACGGAAATTTAACTTTTCTCTGGTTTGAGTGTTCTTTCTATGGACATTCAAAGTTTTGAGCTCAAGAAAAAGGATAGTGTACGCATAAGTGCGCTTACCCTTAGAGTTGGAAGAGAAGTCTTCTAACATGATGTTTTTCAAAATGTTGAACATAATTTTTCAAGAATTTCTCACTGACGATTCATAATCTTTCAAAATTGTGTGTTCAACACTCCATCTTTCAAGGGGGAGTTTTTTCAAAATAAAGTTTAATGAGTTTGGATACATCATCGACCATTCTTATGTATTCAAACCATTCCCAATAGTTCTTCTTATAACAATAAGATAATAATGACAATCAATATGAATGATAGTTATAAGATGATAAGTGTTCAATTTTATATCGATTTTACAACTTGGTATCATTTTTATTGGTCTCAAACATATGTAAAATTGAGGGGGAGCAAGATGGACACAATTCCAAATAAATTCATGCTAAGCTTCAAAGTTTTTTCCATGGCCTTTTCAAGGACAAATTTTAATCACACAGTACTGCAAAATCTAAGTGACTTAGATTTGAAAATAAGGGGAGAAATGTAATTATAATAGTGATCTAAAGACTCAAAGTGCTATTCGGAAACGGTTTCATGGTTCGATCTCATACCCTACAACATCTTATTTCACGACGATTCTGAAGACATAAGGTGGTAAGGTTAGGTATTTGTCCTATGATCCAACCAGAACCGGAGGGATCTACCCAAGGACACTCCATAGTTAGAAATAGCAGTCCTTAGGTATGATTGGAGATGAATGTGTATAAGGGAAGAATGCCGACTAAGATTGAGCTAACACTGGAACAATCACAACAAGGTGTTAGTAATGACGTCTTGGTAAGCATTGAAGGGGTTGAAGAATTAAAAAGAAATGTATGGATAAAGGGTGTAAAGAAAGCAGCCCTCCACACAACTTAGGCAGAAACTGGGTCGATACATATGCTGTCAGAATCACAATGTTGATTGCTGACATTGAAGACGACATCATGGACCCAGTGATGCAATGCACAACCCTTCCCAGCCATTCGGGTTTCTCTTAAAAGAAACTTGTCTCATTTGTCACGGAGATACACACGACTTCTATTGACTTTCTCACTCCGAGTTAGTTAATATTGAATAGGTGGCAGTCTGCTCCAGCCTCCGATTACTAAAACCAAAACGCACTAATCGAGACTACGAGCCAATAGGATCATCAAATAAATCATTGGACACATTCCATGACAAACAATTGTTGAATCATCATTAAGTTTCACAAGACTGTTAACAGAGTCCTACGCATTATCTTGTGAATGCCAGAAACTATCCGAGGTGAGATCTATTTAATCACACATGAAGATGGATTATCATGCTTGAGCCAGCATCAAACAAGCTCTTGGTAGGTGACTTGCGAGATTCTATATGAATCAAACTTGCGTCAACTGGAAAGAAACGATGGTGTGATTCAATTTGAATCAAACTTATTCCAGGAAATGAATTGACGGCTTAATCAGAAAGATAGTAACTATCTGATTCACTCTTACCGTGTTGTCTGCTTTGAGACGTTCCGGTAATGAGAACAAGCAAGCATGGTAAATCTAATACATCTGTGTTAGAAGATCCTACGCTTTGAGCTGGAAACCCTGTCAAGGAGATTCTTTGAATCTACCTGATCACAGGTACAGTATTTATACTATAAAACGGTCCGACGGAACCGGAGGTTAATCTAACCAAATCCAGACGAATAATAAAGCCATATTCGTCCACCCGCTTTATTGCTAACTGTTTTATTTCAGGATACATAAAGATGGAGATGGTGATGCCTCATTCCAGCTGAAGTCGGATTTATTACCACATGCTCATGCTCAACTACAAGACATTTCCATAAGCATCAAGATTCTGAGAATCATGAAAGCTCAAGAATTAAAGACAAAGACTTCCGCACAAACTCTGATATTAAAGAAAATCCTCAGAAATCAAGCTTCGGGGGAGATTGTTAGGCAATGATTTCAAGATGATGCAAAGTATGAGCATGTTGGTCAAGACACAAGATCGCAAGGTGGCAAAGACGATCAAGATGGAAGGATAAAGATTTAAAGATCTCGGACGAAAAAGACAAAGTCAAAAGACAATGACAAAGGCTAAAGATCAAAGATCACAAAGCATGAAGGAACAAGCCTACAACATAGACAGAGACAAAGATCACAAGAGCTCAACGACAACAGCAATCTCATTGATCTCACAAAAGAGTGTCACAATGAACTCACTTCGGGGGAGATTGTTAGCCTCAAAATATTAAGTCGAACAATGAAAGTTCGTTCATTATATTAGGTCTCGGTCACTTAATTAATTATACATTGTAATAGGCTAGAAGGGTAAACGGGCTTGTAAATATAAGCTAATATTGTATGTGTATCGGGCTAAAGCCCAAGTCAATCTCGAGCTCGGCCCAAGTAAAAGCCCACACGCCCCATGTAGTTGTGTAGGGTATTTAAACCATTTTCCTCTATGGAAAATGGTGTTGATTCTCATTTGTTATTTTTCACTTGAATGAATTAACCAACTCTTATTTTTCTCTCTACATTTCTCTCTCTAACTTCTCTCTAAATTTCTTCTATTTTATCTCATCTTATTTTTCTTGTTTCAATAATAAAGTGAAAGTGATATTGGGTTCCGACAAAAAGGAAACTTGATAACGACAACCAAGCTTAACAACAACCTCCCAAGAAGCAAAATGTGGCAAGGGATTATTCTGTTGGGTCTAGTGAGAAGAAGGAGTATGCTGGGACTCTACCGTTGTGCAACAAGTGAAAGTTTCACCATAATGGCCCGTGCACTGTAAAGTGCGTAAACTGCAAGAGGGTTGGTCATTTGACCCGAGACTGTAGGAGACTTGTTACTACTAACAATCAGAGAACCCTCACCTGCTATGAATGTAGGAATCAAGGGCACTACAGAAGTTATTGCCCAGAGTTAAAGAATCAGAACCATGAAAACCAAGCTGGAGGTGCTGAAGCACGTGAAATGGTGTATGTCTTAGGAGGAGGAGAAACCGATCAAGACCTTGACAACATGGATGATGATATAAATGCTCAGACTCTATTTCTTTAGGGATTCTCGTTGTATTTTCTCTTAAATTCCCGTTGTACTGTACGAAGGATTCCAAATTATCTATCAATTAATGTGTTGCGAAAATCTCGTCAATTTTACTTCAATTTTCCATTCATTCATACAAACCGCTCTCTGAAGCATCAACACTTTATAAAACATTTCACTATCACATGATAAACCATTTCACTATCGTTGACAAAATTGTTTCACTAACATTCTATAAACTACCTTACAATCACTTTACCATCACCTCATAAACCATCTCGTTAATTATTCACAAAATAATAAACTACATTGCTTTCATCATATAAACTTTTTTTTATTTTGGCGAAAATGAGCATCGCATCGTTAGCCCTCAAATATACATTAGCCTGGTCACCTATGTATAATTCAGGAAGGACCATGCCTTACTGAGAAGTAGTCACCTTAAAAACTTTTGTCAAAATCAATTTTCTACTGATATTCTTGAAAAACAAAAATTTTGTATGCGTATTCATAAAACGTATTTATCACGAGAAACCAAACTAATAATCATAATAACTAAGTAAACTCTTACACCATCTTACTATAAAGTCGACATCATCCTATACCAAATCTTAAATCAAAAGGTCAAAGACGCATCGTTAGCTACCCTAGGACAATATGCCGGCAAGTTTAACTACCATCAAGGAATTGAAACCCACACCTCTTCACCAACATCATTGCGAAAGGCAACTCAAACTGAATTTTGGGACAAATTCTTCTAACACGGGGAGACTATAACAATCCGCATCTTCACGTCATATTACGTCAATAAATATTCAACTATTTATTTTAAACTTTTACGTCTTACTTTTTTTCGGTCGTTTAGTTAAATCGTGTAAACTAAAAATCAATATTCAACGTAAACGGACATCAAACAAGTAAAAGTTTACGTCAAGCAAGTGTTCTATAATTATTACAAAGATAATTTATAACTTTTTACTTTTTATTTTTATTGGTCACGTAAAACGTTTACGTTTCGCAATAAAATACATTTAATCATACACGGAAGCACCAATACCCATCTATACTCAAACAAATACCCAGTTTTATACTCATTACCCAAAAATTAAATCATATCTACACTTAAAGACCCATAGGGCCGGTTCTACAAGTAATGAAACTCAAATAAATCTTAAAACTCCACTAAATTCATATCTAATTAATCCCTACCTTACCATATCTACTAAAACCTTTCATCAAGATACCAAGGACTCACTTGTCCCCTCTTTTGCACCCTTAGTCGTGCCCCTCCTCCTAGGAAAGAGGAGAGAACCTTACACATATTGTACCCTAACCACTAAACTACTCCTAATCAAATGGTTTTGCTAGTTGTTTTCCAAATACCTACACTATAAATACAAGATTATAGCAAGCCTCATATTCACACTTCATTTACAAGATAAAAATCAAACACACCCTCCTTGTTCTCTCTTGAAACCTACGGCCCAAAATTATCACCAAGAATAATTCATAGTTTTGATTCTAACAGGATTACAAGTATACAAGTATTATTAGGGTTATTATATAAGGTGTTTCAAGGGTAATTGGAAGCTTGGGTATTAATTTAACAAGGGTTTATTCAAGAAGAAGCTAGGGTTTTTTAAAGGAAATTAAAATTTTCTTAATAAGTATTTAGGGTTAGATACTTGGGTTTGATTTGTGTATCATATCCATCTATTCTCTCAAGGTCTGGCATTAACCCTAATCTTTTATAATTATTCATTTTCATATTTCTATAATTGTTATAATGTTAATCCCCATATAGTATTTATTTTATAAGTTTATAAAACAAAACAAACATGAACATGATTCGAATATACATTTATCCATGATGAAATGATGTTTAAAATATGTTAGATGCAATAACATATTTTTATTTGATGTTATACAAGTGTTGATTAATTTATAAAATTAATTGTTAAAAGTTATCTATAAAGTTTATACATAAATAATTTTGAGGACATGTTATTTGGATATTATCTTTGGACAAGAATGATGAACATAAATTTGAGGACTTAATGTATGTAAAAGATGTGTTATTAATTAAATAAGAGGACTTGTAATAATTTAATTATGTCAAAAGTTTATAAAACAAATTATATAAAACTTTAATTCCAAGAGTTTGTTTAATCTGTGTAAATACAAATTTTTATAAAATATTTACACCTAATAATTAAATGTCACATATCATGAGGATTCTGTGCATATAAGAAACTCGAAAAACGGAGCTATAGCGAAGGAGTTATGAATTTTACGAGATTACGATAATTAAATATATAAAAGTGTTTTTATAAAATTTATTTTATAAAAATTGTTACTGTTTCGAATCTGATAAAAATATATAAATATTTTATGATGATAGATCATTTCAATAGGAAATCGTGGATATAAAGAACGTTGGAAACGGAATTAAAACGAGGGAGATACGGTTTTAGCAAGATTAAATATATAAAAATAGTTTTATAAAAACATTTTGAATTTAATGTTCCGACACGATTTTATACATATAAAGAACACGCAAAACGGAGCTAAAACCAGCAAGTTTTGAGTTTTTAAAGATTTGAATGCACTATTTTTATTTTCTGCATTTACACAAAATTACCAAAGCTGTTAGAAATATAAGAAGTGGTTTACGAGTATTTTCGGGTCCGTTTGGCCTATAAAAACCTTAAAAAATATTATAGTATTATTTATATAATATTTATGTTATATTTATATTAAATCAAGTATTATTAACAAATAATCAATTGTTGGACAACAATAATATTTTTCTTTACGGATACAAATGCTTAAACATTTATTTAACAAGTACGATTTAAATATGGTTTCAACTTTTATAAATTAAACCAAAACTATTATGTGGTGATATATCTCTATAACTTTTAATGTTGTATTTATATTAAACACACTATACTCATACGGCTATACTTAATTAGGTTGCATTTGGATTTCGCAAGACGTTTCACTTACTTGATTTATATAATCAATTCATTCACTAGAGGTGAGTTTATAGCCCCACTTTCACTTGCTTTACAACTAATTTACAAATCTCAGGGGAGAATACATGCGCATTTACAAATTGTTAGATACTTGTTTTCATTACTTACTTGCAAACTCATTTACATGATTGATTACAAACTCTTTTGCATGAACGTTTACAAACTCATTTACATGATTGATTACAAACTCGTTTACATGAACGTTTACAAACTCATTTACATGATTGATTACAAACTCTTTTGCATGAACGTTTACAAACTCATTTACATATCTCGCGGTGGGATACATCACTTGTTTTCGCTTATGGACGCAACAACTTTACTTTCATTCAAATGATTACGGATTAGCTTAAGTGGCATGAACTGTTAATTACGATGGAGTAAGCGCAAATGTTATAAAATAGATCTATTTGGGGTTGACATCCCCGTTCGGGTGAGTAGCGCTCACTAGTTTAACGGATTGAACTAACGAGCATTATACCATGTCGTGACATTGAACTACATATACATGAACACTTACAGTGACTTGAATAAAGTGGCATACATACACGTCAAAGCCGCAATTTCATAAACTTAGGGGTGAAATCGTAATCACACTTTGTGACTATTGTATGTGTTACAATGGTCACACACACTTTGCAAATCTTTGATTTCAACATTTGTACCTACATTTTTAGTGACTATTATAAGGATTGAAATGGTCAAACACACTTTATAATCCTTTGATTTCAACAATTTTACTTACAAAAACCTATGAACTCACTAACTTTATGTTGACACTTTTAAGCATGTTTTTCTCAGGTGAATAAGATGCTTGACATAACTGATGTGCATTGGAGTCCAAACTTTACAAGATTTCTTTTCAAATGACACATTTAGAGGTCGTTCTCTCACATCTTGTGCAATGGTATTATGAAGTAACGCTCCTGGACCCTTATTTTGCTGCGACCATAATTGTGACAAAGCAGTTACGCCCTAACTGTGGTGATGACTCATTTCTTTTTTAATTTGGTTACGGCATAACTCCTACGGGGTGGTTACGCCGTAACTGACCTTGAGATCCTTCATTTGCTTCTTTTCCACGTCCAAATCTCACGTCTCTTGCTCTAATACTCGTATTCTTTCTGTAAACGAAATATAAAGTGATTATCATTTTTAGGCATTTAAACAATATTTACAAGCATTTTGATGTTATCAAATATCCCCTACTTGAATTCTACTTGCCCTCAAGTAGACTTGTTAGAATAATTCATAAAAAGATTTCCCCAATTTAACTCGGAGAAATGAATTTATACTTTACTTATGCTAGAAAACATCAAAGCCGAACACCTCAGGAAAAGAGGATCAAAATCATTCAACTCTCACTAGTCTAAGTGTTTTATTTTCCGGTGATCACTCAACTGCACTGTCATAGCATGTATTCTATTATAAGCTTGGAAAGTATAAAAATCTGCACCGGCAAGAATTAAGGTCTAAACAGTTCTTAAAGGTAACATGGGTGACACACACAGGCTTAAATAGGTGATTGACTCTTTCCGATACCACTGATCCAGAAAAGGCGACAAAACTACACATGCTCGTCCAAATCCATAAACGAGACACATGTGATTGCTCACTCCTTAACTCGAGCATGCTAAAGGTTAGAATCATTAAGAAGGGTAGGATAAGACATGGGATACACATTTAATTGGTGAAAATAAACATAGAACAAATAGTCTAAACAATCTACGGTTGTCATAACCGGTTACTGTCCATCTATTAGTTCAAGTGTCCAAGTGCGGAAATCTGATCCAAATAATAATAATGGGCTAGTATTAGATGTAATAATGAAGTCCTGCTTTGAAATCATGAAGCATATCATACTATTCAAAATCTTACAGATGGTTTATAGGTGCACCATCTCCATATCTCGAACAACATGTTGGTTTTATAACACGTAACCAACATGAATATGCTACAGAGGTTTATTCACACATTATTATTATTATTATTATTTATTTATTTATTTATTTTTATTATTATTATTATTATTTCATTAGAATAATAGGGATTACAACAAATTAAAGGGAAGCCGAGATACTATCTGGGCCCCCACTCCTTTAGCAATGGAAAAACTAATCCTATTAAAGATGTGAACAGCAGCGCGTGCCCCAATGTCTTGGGCCATGGAAAACTTCCGGATCCGTTTCAGTAAGGTCACCGCATCTTTCTCAAGTTCCCCAAAAGAAGAGAATGAGAAAGGGAGAAAACCGTATCCAATATCAGCACATTTAGCCTCGTATTTGACGCGCTTACGTTGTGCGGCCTCAGTCACCGCACGGCCCGGCACAAATTCAACCATACCAGTCTGGGTCAGCGGAGAGGACCCTGTCAGATCCACACAAACATCACGTCCAACATCCCACGAGTAGAGCAACACATCGGCTGGACGTAAGGATTTGTCACCTTCTCCACTGAGCCCGATGTCAACTTCTTTACCAGAAGAAATACCGGATCGATAACATATGTCGACAAGGGTATCACGCACCACATTATGCCGATGTTTGATACCAACAATACCAGCACATGACACAGCATGGTCCCCATAAATATCTCCCATAAAGACCCTGGAGCAAGCTGAACACGGTTTCGTAACAGAAAATAAGGGAACTCCTAACCGATAGCATAACACACACCGGTACGTCCTACCGTTCATAGTCTGTCCCAACCCCGAGATCGGAACCGCCCGTAGCCAATCAGAGGTGTGATCCTCCATTTGAGATTGCCACAAAGCCATCTGTCGAGATGATAGAGAAAAAGTGGAAACTGCCTCTTTAGTAACCCGTGTGAAATATATATCTGCCATTTTCTTCATGATTTTGGGGGCAGCGATCTCACTTGGAATACTTAAAAAATCAATCTCCATGGAAGTGTTAAATATACTCAAAGCATCATCAAAGGTGGAACCAGAGGCTACAATACCAACATGCCGAAGAAGCTTAGTCTGCAAAGCAGCAGACTGTAAACGTGAAGCGAGAAAGGCATAATTCAAAACATCACCTGCTGAATAAACGCCAAGCCCCCCAAATGCAAAGGGTAAGGTGGCGAGTCTCCATTGCCAGTCGCCAAACCCCGGCCCAGAAGCAGTGACAATACGCTCCAAGGCAGAACGAAGAGCCACGTCAAAGGAACGTTGAGCCGACTCAAAGACACGGAGAGGGCATGTACGCATAGCAAAATATAGTTTAGAAATCCCCGTACAAGCCCGAAGAAGCAACAACTCACATTGAGGATCATTAATCTGAGCGACCGCATCCATAAGCACAATGGTTTTAGACACTCGCTTCATTGCAAGCTCACTACTAAAACCAAAATCCACACTAACAGCCCCACCCAATAATTTAACACCATGTAAGGGTCGGGAGATATTAGGCGGGAAAACACCTTCAACTCTGCTTTGGGGGTCTTCCTTAGGCCAGAAAATCTCAGTTTTGTCAACATTGAGATGCAAGCCACAACGCGGTCCATCCTCTGTAATTAACTGAAGAACTCCCCCTACTACCAAAGTATCTCCAACAATAGTGTCATCATCAAGATACCAAGCATGCAGAGAAAGACTAAAAGAGTCTCTAATCTTACAGATCAAGGGATGTAACACTAAGGAAAAAAGTAAAGGGCCAAGAGGATCCCCCTGCTGCACTCCTTGGCATGACCATAAGGTGTGTTCTCCGTAATATAATCTGGCAGGGCTAGAATAACATAATTCCACCCAACGTGAGATAGCAGGGCATCGCAGACGGACTTCCTCCAACATTACCTTTCGATCTACCAAATTGAAGGCATTTTGAAAGTCCACCAATAGCATCGACAGACCAACATCCTCCCCACGATCCTCAACCAAATGATTTACTGCATGAAGTATAGCTTCACCCCCTCCCGATACCCCAACACCAAACTGCAAATCTTTCAAATAACCATCCAAAGAATGACCAATCATAGTAGCACCAACCTTGGAGACCAAACACCTCCAGATAGTACCCACCACTATAGGGCGAATGCCACCACCCGGCTTAACAAGCGGTGTGAGAAGGGCACTAGCAATATACTCACCAAGTATCGTAGGGCATTTCCCCTCAAGAAAAAGATTCACCACTTGGGTGATAGAGGAGACCAACTTATCTAAAACAGCAACAGCCGCTCCACTTAAGCAATCCAAAAGGTGTTAGGCACGCAACCCATCCCGACCACACGAGGAAAACTCTTAATCCTATCCAGAACCACGATCTGAGACACAATGAGGTGGGGGTGATCAATAGGTGTATCTGGCAAGGACGGAGCACACTTGAAAGGGTGTTTAGCCTTTAATTCCTGAAGAGTAGCATCATTATAAGGAGCGACACCAAAAGAGGAAAGAACTCTCACAGCAGCAGTATAATGGCCATCACAAATCTTCCTTTTACATTGCTTGAGATTCCGCTCACTCAAATCAAGGTCTTCCTTGTCTATATCCATCATAGGAGAAGGAGATTCGGCTAGGGTCTCTCTTATAAGCTGTAAACTACCACCAGGTACACCCCAAGACTGGATTATTATTATTATTATTATTATTATTATTATTATTTTCACATTACCTCTGTAACATAAGATAAATACAATATACATATCCTCCAACTTGAGATGAACAATATCGAAAGTGATGATACAGGGGGTCTTCATAGATCAACAATGATAGGCCTTCCATGAACACACAAAATTTCCGAACCTATTCCCCAAACCTATGGACTTAAGTAGCCAGAGATTTCAACACAAAGAAAATATAGACTATAGGGTTGGCTAAGGCAAAATGGTGTAACGATACATTTAATGTAATGGGTTAAAACGAGGATTGGCTCAACAAGGTGATCTAGGGGTATCTTGGACTAAAAAATAAGTGCAACAAGGGGTTTTATCACAAGAGGTCGACAAGTCAGTGTAACAAGTCGATAAACGCACACAACATTACACATATGGGCTAATTTTAGGGTAAAATCTTAAATGTTGCCTTTTTGAACTATCTATTCTTGTTAATCAATAAGGTTTCGAAATGATGTACAAGCTAAGTTCTAAAGTCTACAATACTGCCGGCACACTCATATTTTGGTAGATCCTTGTATAATAGATGAAAACGGAATCATTAGGCTTAACCTCAACAATCAAAATAAAGGGTAATAGTGCGCTCGACAAAGATTTATTTAAGTTTAGTAAGAAACATATGTCAAAAAATTTAAAATTGCCACTATTTTTCAAAAGAAAACTAGAAAATCAAAGACAAATATAGGTCGAGTGGTAATTCTACTCCCATCCCCCCACTTAGTTTGTACAGTGTCCCTATTATACATTAAAGGAAATGAAAATTCAAAAATAAGAGTAGAATTAGAACGAGAGACTCCCCTGAGCATTGATCTGTACTTCGAATGATCTTATCAAGAGATGAACTCTTGACAAGCGTATCCTGAGCAAACTGTTTAATCCCCTTAAATCACTAAACAAACTACATGCTGTGACATTTTGTATTTTCAAGGTCAATATTTAATCCATATTGTATTATTATTTTTACTTATGATTTTGACATTGTCTACCTCGGAGATGGTTTATGAACCTAATCGATGATTTTGTCATTGTGTACCTCAAAGATGACTTATGAACCTAATCGATGATTTTGACATTGTCTACCTCAGAAATGATTTATGAACCTAAACGATGATTTTGAATAAAATTTTACTTTTTACTATTTAGCCGATTAATAATTCTTCGTTCTTATTTTAACTTGAACCGTGTTTTAGAATTAATATCCGTCTTGTGTCCTACGTAATTTTTCAGAAAAGTATCCCGAATGATGTAGAACTATTTTTATCTTATTCGTTTTCACTTCGTGGTTCCGCCTTGACTCACGGAATATTTTTCGCTAGTACCCGTTAGCCTCAAAACTACCCATGTATTTTAAAATTTAAACAAATTTTAACTAATAACACTCCCCTTAAACCACCTAGTGAGGTAGCTCAACGGGATCCACATTGTCTTAACATGTGGCAAGTCCTCATCAAATCCTTCCACTATTATGCATGTATGCACTCACACTAAAACTATGAACTCATAACCATTTCTTACAGTGTTTAGATAAAAAAAATTATCCTCCTCCATTTCCAGCCCACCGCCACCACATAACCACCATCAAAAATTATTTTCTTGCTTCAATATTTCAAAGGGTTAAAAAAAGAAGAGGTTTCAAGGGAAGGTTTTGCTTGGTTTGCTATAAAAAATACCATTTACATCTCCATTCAAGAGAAGTTAGGGGTTGAAGTTGTGGGCACATTTGGGTGACTCAAATATTTGATTTATAAGGTTATTAAGAGTGCTAGGAAGGTATTTTGTTTTTAGGTTTTGGTCAGAAAATTCAGCCAAGCAAGGAAGAGGATTCTTTGTGTTTTTATCTCTAGTTAACCACCCTTAGTAAGCCCTAATTACCTTGTTTCTATTTTATTTTTACAATTAACTTTATTAATTTCATGATTGATTTCTGATTTTAATGCGTCATTGTGTTTTTAAGAGATTCATGATGAATGGTATGGCATTAGAATGATTTTAGGGTGTTAGAAATACTAGTTAAGTTGTTTGATTGAAAGTTGTTGAAACATTGAAATAGGACAGCAGGTTGTGGGATTATTGTCAAAATATTCTTGGCTTAGAACCTGTTGTTTTATGATTTAATTGTGTTGGACAACATACAAGGTGTATGTGGTGAGTTGGATGGTGGCGTAACTCCTCCGGATGAGTTAGTTACGCCCAAATTAGTGAAACTAGTCAAAATGGGTCATTAAATCTGGTTATGCAGATAGTTTGTGATATAATGGAATAATTTTGGCTTAAAGCCTACTGGTTATTTACATAAATGATTAGTTTAATATCGCAGGTCCTAGTGGTGAATTGGATGGAGCTCCGACTCTTCCGGATGGTCAAGATACGACCAAAACCGTAGAAACAAACTTAGTGTACCCAGAATTTGTAATATAGATAGTTAGACTTGTAATAAATTTTATTTGACTTGTAGGCTACTGGGTTTTTACATGTGGGATGGTTAAAATATATTAGGACCATGTGGTTCTTTGGATAAAGCCGTAATTATTCCGGATGAATGAGTTACGATCAAAATAGCGAAACTAACTGGAAATTGAGCCCAGATTTTCAAACGAACATATCTTAGAAATTATGAACCTAGGTACTGCTTTTCTAAAACTAAAAGTTGTAGGTAATTGATAGAATTAAACTTGAGCTTTTGAATGGGATTCTAACTAGTTATAGATTGTGAGATATGATCAAAATAGTGAAGCGGAAAATTGTTTCCAAAACTCAAATTGTGTACTTAGGGGTAAATTAGTCATATCACTTAGGTTCTGGATACATTGGAGTGTTTGGTTGATAACATTAGTAAACTAGGTTCCTTAATCTTGATTGAGGCGAAATCCATTCATTTATACCTATTACATATTTTGAGATATAGGTCCATTAAGTCGGCGTAAGTGGAGAATTGTATAGTGTCGAATTGCTTTAAACGGTTTCACGAGTATAACGGATTTTATAAAATGGGTAAATAAGTGGTATAAGTAGGTTTATACTTGAAGGTAGATTAGTTCAGGTCCTAAAGGGATATTTGGATAAATCTCACTTGGTTAAAAGTAATTAGAACGCCATATCATGATCACGATTTCTTCATTGTATCTTTTGGTTGTTTTCGTCTTGTGAGTTTTAATTCGACGTACTAAGTCACCATTCTTTCTAGGTGATACTTAGATGACCATGGTTTCACGCCATCCTTGATCTAACTTCAGTACTTACTACTTCATTTCTTCTGGTGAGTTCATAGCCTCGCTTTTACTCTTTTAACAGTTTTATGAAAACCCGCGAGGGAGATACATGCTTGTTTTGAAAATTGAACACAAGTGATTTTATGGTATTCTTGACCCGATTATGAGATTATCCGCATGAGTAGCTATTGCCAAAGTCCCTAATATAATGAACCGTTAATTACCTTTCAGGGTAAGCGCTAGTACATTAAATAGATCTATTGGGCTTGACAACCCCGTCCGGGGTATGGATCCATTGCGAGAACACCCTGTCAAATGGACGTTTTGTATTGAGTGAATTTTAGGTAGGAGGCAATAATACCTAGTGATTTGGGGCAAATTGTGGACATATATTTATATGTGGTGTTAATGCTTCGGTGTCATGAGCTCAATGCGATAATGTTAGAATGATACATTGTATGTGTTACAATGTCCCTTGATGAACTATACTTGTGTTCCATTCATTTTTATAAACTCTATGGATTCACTCAACATTATTGTTGATATTTTTAGCATTTTTTTTATCTCAGGTGGCTATGCTTATGCTTGCTTGGATGAGAGTATTGCGCGGATATCAAACTTTTCAAAGACTCTGCTAAATTTTCACATTCGATAAAATTTTTACTTGATATATATATATATATATATATGAGTTATGTTTTCGACTCTTGTAGTTTTTGCTAAAAACCATTTGGGACCTATGTAACTCTGATGTTTTTAATATGTCGAATGTGATACTTTATTTTAAAACGTCTCTTTTGAGGTCGTTTTCTATAACTTGTACGTATGGACTATGAAGTAGCACCCCAAGTTGTTGTTCCGCTGCGTTTTGAAATTTAGGGCTGTTACAGAGTGGTATCAGAGCACTGGTTATAGATAACTAGGTCGTTTTCAAAATCTGGACTATAACCATTTTAAAAAAAAATTAAGAGTCTTTTACTGTTGTCCGATATCCGCATGCGCATGCTCCCTGATCCGTTATATACTCGACTTTCTTTTCGATCTCTTGCGCTTATCTTCGATTTACCGCTACTTACTTATATAAAAGTAATTTATACAAGTGTTGACTATGTTAGGAATTAAGGGCTTCTACAACTTTGTACTGCTGGTTCAACTTAGTACTGCCAAGATAAGACTTAGTACTGTCAAGCTTAGTTAGTACTGCCAGTACAAATTGTTAGTACTGCTAGTTTATTAGTACTGGTAGTTAGTACTGCTAAAGTGATATGCATGAGTTATATTAGGAATGCATGATCACTTGACGCGTTTTGTAAGCCCATTAGGGTTTTTCTTGGTGTATAAAAAGAACCCTAAGGCATAGATCTAGATATCATTTTTTCATATTAGTATTCATAGTTTGCATAGAAATCATAGTTAGTATTCATAGCTATATTGTAAC